>CM059428.1:169378976-169672299 GCA_030390025.1 Squalus acanthias | reverse complement strand
GGGGGGGGGGCGGGCCTCCCGTTCCCAGCAAGGTGGATTGGTCTTCTACGGCTGGGTCTTGGGCACATTGTTTGACCAGAATAGAGGGCGTTTTATTCTGTAGCTAACCTGGGAGTCCTTTAATTTACAGTTTATTGTTTGTGCCCCTTTAAAAAGTGGGCACTTGTTAACTCATTGATGACCATGGTCATCCTAATTGGCAATATAAAAGAGTTGGCTAACCTGGGAATCCTCGCTGGTTGCCTCAAATGGAAAATATTCCATCCACCAGCACGGAAAACTACTTTGATGATTCATCGAAAAGTTTCAAAAGAAACAAATACACGGGGTTCAAACCAGCTAACTCTGCAAATTATACTTAATTAGGTTTGTGCAGAAAAGGGGGAAGAAAGTGTATTTTTAAAAGGCGCTTTTAAATTGTGCTGCGGTCAGTAGGTTCTCTGAAAATGAGTCTTCCCAGCAGTAGGTCTTAGTGAGCAACTTGAAGCTTACAACCAGCTGGGCTAGACCCGCCCGCCCGCGGGGAAACCGGTGCCACCAGAGCAGCATAGAAGCATCTTGGGAGAAGTGCAGGTAAACATCCTGGATTCTTTATAACAAACCATTCAATGCAGAGATGGGGGGGGTGCTGTGGCAGTGGCATGAAGAGCTAAGATGGGCCGAATGGCCTTCCTCGTCTATGTCTATCTTGTGAATTTCACACAGTGGTCAAGAAGATGGCACATCTTTCATTTTGGGGTGCCAAATACCACAATAATTTAAAGGCAGAATCGATTTATCTTTGTCTTGCTGGCTTTTGTGGCCTTTGCTAGGCCCCAAGTGCTAATTGTACCAGCCCTCAGCTGGTGAGAGTTCTGTTGGGCCTAACTGAGGTGTAAGTGAAGGAGCCCTGGAATGCTCCTCGAAACGTCCCCTTGATGCTGGGGAGGGGAGGGTTGGGCAGGTAGGAGACTTGCAAGCCTCTGTTCCTGTCTGCCACCGGAATTTACAGCTAAAGGTAAACTGGGTGGAAGCCCCCCCAGCATGTTAAGGTTATGCCCCAAATTTAACCCCCCCCCCCGGAATTTGGGGTCCTTGTTTTAAATTCTGAGCCTCTGTGGGTTTTACGGGCTCCCACAACCCATACGATGAGGGGAGGAGAGCCGAGCCAAGCCACCCACAGCCAAGGGACACGAGTATCCCGCTGGATGTCAATCCAGATCCGGAGCTCTGGTCTCATTGAAACATACAAAATTCTTACGGGGCTTGACAGGGTAGATGCAGGGAGGATGTTTCCCCTGGCTGGGGAGTCCAGAACCAGGGGTCACAGTCTCAGAATAAGGGGATCGGCCATTTAGGACTGAGATGAGGAGAAATTTCTTCACTCAGAGGGTGGTGAATCTTTGGAATTCTCTACCCCAGAGGGCTGTGGAGGCTCAGTTGTTGAGCATATTCAAGACCGAGATCGATAGATTTTTGAATATTAAGGGAATCAAGGGATATGGGGATAGTGCAGGAAAGTGGAGATGAGGTAGAAGATCAGCCATGATCTTATTGAATGGCGGAGCAGGCTCGAGGGGCCGAATGGCCTACTGCTGCTCCTATTTCTTATCTTCTGCAAGGACAGGGAAGTATCATAGCTCCAATTGAAGAGCTTGCACCAGTGTAGTGGGCCGAATGGTTTCCTTCGATGATTCTTCATGCGGGAACTTTCACCTAGAGTTTGGCAGGTTATTGATCCAAGTATCAGACCTGAACCCGATCCTGTGCACTTTCTAGCAGAGGTCACTGGATAGGAACAAAGATAGAAATCCTGTCCGATTTTTCATTCCCTAATCGAGAAACGCTGAATCACATTATAGCACCCCTTCTGTTATTCACAGCTGAAGTCTGTTAGCTCTTGGGGAATATCCTGCTCCTTTTCCCCCCCCCCCTCCCCCAAACCCCCCAAACCCCCAAAACCCCCAAACCCCAACCACCCCATTACATCCTGTGCTTTGGAATCGCCTGTACTTAAATTCCTTCCCTTCCCCTCCCAGTTGTTTTGAAAGACGGGAGTCTCGAGATTCCCAGTTGGCACAACCTGTCCTGATAGTACGAGAGTGAGCGATCTTTCCTTACCTCTAATTTACTGAAACTGTATCTATAATTACCGTACATTTGCTTGTACTTCTTGGGTTGTGAAGCGCTTTATGATTTCCTGCGGATGTCATGAGACGCTATATTAATGTACATTTGTTCTGTATAAAAACCAGTCTTGGTGGTACATCTCCCGATCTGTAATTGCCGCAGCCCTTTATGGGGTGGCCTCTGTCTCAAATGACTGCATTCCCTCCCAGTGGTTAGTGAGGGCCTCCCTATCTCAATTGCAGCACCTCTGGATGGTATGGAGGAGTCTCCCTGTTTCTAATTGTCACAGCCCCACCTGGTAGTATTGCTCGCAGGGGGTCTCCCAATCTCCAGTTGCCACACCCCCTCCCGGTGGTATTGCTGGGAGGGGGGTCTCCCTATCTCCAATTGTCACACCCCCTCCCGGTGGTATTGCTGGGAGGGGGGTCTCCTGATCTCCAATTGCCACACCCCCTCCCGGTGGTATTGCTGGGAGGGGGGTCTCCCTATCTCCAATTGCCACACCCCCTCCTAGTGATATTGCTGGGAGGGAGGGGGGTCTCCCAATCTCCAATTGCCACACCCCCTCCCGGTGGTATTGCTGGGAGGGAGGGGGTCTCCCAATCTCCAATTGCCACACCCCCTCCCGGTGGTATTGCTGGGAGGGAGGTCTCCTGATCTCCAATTGCCACTACCCCCTCCCGGTGGTATTGTTGGGAGGGAGGGGGTCTCCCAATCTCCAATTGCCACACCCCCTCCCGGTGGTATTGCTGGAGGGGGGTCTCCCTATCTCCAATTGCCACACCCCCTCCTAGTGATATTGCTGGGAGGGAGGGGGGTCTCCCTATCTCCAATTGCCACACCCCCTCCCGGTGGTATTGCTGGGAGGGGGGTCTCCCAATCTCCAATTGCCGCACCCCCTCCCGGTGGTATTGTTGGGAGGGAGGGGGTCTCCCAATCTCCAATTGCCACACCCCCTCCCGGTGGTATTGCTGGGAGGGGGGTCTCCCTATCTCCAATTGCCACACCCCCTCCTAGTGATATTGCTGGGAGGGAGGGGGGTCTCCCTATCTCCAATTGCCACACCCCCTCCCGGTGGTATTGCTGGGAGGGGGGTCTCCTGATCTCCAATTGCCGCACCCCCTCCCGGTGGCTGTCCGCCTTCAGGCCCCGCCCGCTCGGGCTCTGAGTGACAGGCCTGGGGACAGCGAATGGTTAAACGGGGCTCCGCCGGTCCGAGCGGGCTGGGTGAGCCGAGCCGAGCCGAGGCGCCGCTCCGGTCGCCAGAGCCGAGTTATGTGGGTAAGGAAAATAAAAGTCTCCGCGGGGGCGGCCTAGGCTGCGCGGCGGTACATTAACCCTTTCCTCGGGCAGGACGCCCTCCGCCAGCCGTCGCTGCGACGCCGCCTCACCGGGGAAGCTGGTAGGCCGCTGCGGGGGGAATCGAGGACGTCCGGGCTCGGGCACCCAGGCGGCGGCCGCTGTGCGGATCGAGGCGGGTGCCGTCGGGCTGCTGCCGGGAAGGGAGGCCCGGTTCGGGGTCCGGCCCGGCCCGAGGCTGGGCTGGGCCTCACCCCAGGGATGTGGTGTCCCTGTCCCGGGGAGTCGGTGTCAGCAGATCCTGGCTTACTGCACTTGGAGCGCAGACTTGTTGCGAAAGATGTGGTGTCGAGAATGTGGACTCTCTTCTCTCCAGCGAGGGAAAACCGAGGGATGTTCATATGCAATATATTATCCAGAGATAGTAATATGCACTGTTATCCAGAGATATTAATATGCAATATATTATCCAGAGATATTAATATGCAATATATTATCCAGAGATATTAATGTGCACTGTTATCCAGAGATATTAATGTGCACTGTTATCCAGAGATATTAATGTGCACTGTTATCCAGAGATGTTAATATGCAGTTATCCAGAGATATTAATATGCAATATATTATCCAGAGATATTAATATGCAATATATTATCCAGAGATATTAATATGCAATATATTATCCAGAGATATTAATATGCAATATATTATCCAGAGATATTAATGTGCACTGTTATCCAGAGATATTAATATGCAATATATTATCCAGAGATATTAATATGCAGTATATTATCCAGAGTTGTTAATATGCAATATATTATCCAGAGATGTTAATATGCAATATATTATCCAGAGAGATTGTTCTTGTGCAAGATAATTTTACAATTATACAATTCTGTATTTTAAAGAAAATAATTGGCATATTTTAATATTTTTCCACCCTTGATGTTGTCTTCTGGAGCAAATTACGATGCATTCTTATTTTCCTTAAATTCTACTAAGATGTCGGGAAAAATTTTTGTAACACTACTGTAAATATTGGATTATTTCGCCCAACTCAAGGCTGCTAACACTTGTTGCTTAAAATTAGTTTTGCGGGGAACATTGTGATAAATTTAAACTTTCGGTGCATTTAAGAAAAAAAGTGATGGTAGCTAAATTTGACAGCAGATATTTCCTGATTGTTGAAGTATGTTGAAAAGTTATAGAAGGTTGCAGTAATATTGATAAATATTTATTTTGCTAATTGTTTAAGTGTTTCCTCTGCGTTGTACATTGGACTTATTCATATATGATGTATTGCATTCTTTCAAACGTGGAAAGGAGGTTGTTGGGAAATTCTTGTCTATGGGGATCAATGTGGGAGGTAGAGATCATAGTCATAGAAATTTACGGCACAGAAGGAGGCCATTTGGCCCATCGTGTCTGTGCTGGCCAAAAAGAGAGCTATCCAGCCTAATCCACTTTCCAGCTCTTGGTCCGTAGCCTTGTAGATTACGGCACTTCAAGTGCATATTCAAGTACTTTTTAAATGTGATGAGGGTTTCTGCCTCTACCACCCTTTCAGGGAGAGAGTTCCAGACCCCCACCACCCTCTGGGTGAAAAAAGTTCTCCTCAACTCCCCTCTAATCCTTCTACCAATTACCTTAAATCTATGCCCCCTGGTTATTGATCTCTTTGCTAAGGGAAATAGGTCCTTCCTGTCCCCTCTATCTAGGCCCCTCATAATTTTATACACCTCATTAAGTCTCCCCTCGGCCTCCTCCGCTCCAAAGAAAAGAACCCCAAAATGTCAATTTTAAAAGAAAATGTGCAGTCAAGGCGTGGTAGGGGGGCAGGAGGATGACCAGTGGGGGGAAGAGAGGCGGGGGGAGGTGCTGCAGGTTTTTGTTTTTGTTTTCAAATTTTGGCAAGATTTCCTCTTTCTAGCCTCCTTCCCCGCCCTCCCCCTTTTTACTTTTAAAGTTAGTTGCTGGCCTCTACTGTGGAATGTGGGTTTCGAGTGAGAGTTTAATTGTTCAATGGTGAAAATTTAAAATGCCACTTTAAAAAAAAAAATATCAATGATGTCTACATTGCGAATAGCAATGAGCACGTCTCAGATTCAAGAATCAGCCTGTCTCCCAATGTCTCACTAGTGAGCTTTTATGTTGGCCTGTTATTTCCTTCTGGTATCTGGACAGCAACCTCTGTATGTCACTAATACGAAAGCAGAATACTGCGGATGCTGGAAATCTGAAATAAAAATAGAAAATGCTGGAAATACTCAGCAGGTCAGGCAGCATCTGTAGAGAGAGAGAAACAGAGTTAACGTTTCAGGTCAGTAACGTGACGAAGGGTCTTCGACCTGAAACGTTAACTTTGTTTCTCTCTGCAGATGTGGCCTGACCTGCTGAGTATTTCCAGCATTTTCTGTTTTTATCTCTGTCGCTCTCTGTTTACTTTTATAGTCTTGTTACTGGTCCACTGGGCTGTCCTGTCGATATGTGGAACCAGTTGCTGTACAGTTAGAAACACTGGGAACATAGGAACAAGAGGAGACTATTCAGCCCCTCGAGCCTACTCCGCCATTCAATTAAATCATGGCTGATCTGTGCTTCTATCCCATTTACCCACCTTTGCTCCATATCTCGATAGCCTTATCTAATAAAAATCTGTCGATCTCAGTCTTGAACGCTTCAATGACCCAGTTTCCAAGCCTAGGTGATGCAACCTGTCCTCATAAATTAACCCTTTAAGCCCCGGTATCATTCTGGTGAATCTGAGCTGCATCCCATCCTTCCTGTGGTGCGGAATCCACTGGCGCATTCATAGACCTGCAAAGGGGGCTGTCAGTCCCTCAGCATGGAGCTGACGCAGAGAGACTGGTTAAACATTTGAAGCAGAGGTAGATGTACATCAGTGGGGGGTGAGCAGGGCGGCAGTATTACCTATTGATTGATTGCTCTAGCAAAGAGCCACGTTGGTCATGGTGGGCTGAATGGCCTCCTTCTGTGCTGTAAACCTGTATGGTCTCCTAAAATAAGAAAAACCTTGCAAAGGAGCTTCAGCTTTTCGGTTAGTTGCAGAGGGGAAGGAGAGAAAACAGGCGTTCCAAGCTGAGATTTTCTATTTTGATTTGTCTAATGATGCTGCTTCTTCTGTCGTATTGTAAAGTGTTTCACTCCCCCCCACCCCGCGTGGCAAAGACACATCAGAAGTTTACATTTGCTCAGCAGTTTTTGCATTCATTTCCCTGGTGTTCAGTCTCGCTTATTACTTCCTCTAGATTTTTTGAATTGGTGCCTAAAAATTTCTCCTCTAGTCAGTATTGCGTTCATTATTTGCAAGTAGCCTGGGCCACTCCTTATGGCGTAGCTCCAGGTTTTTTTTTCGTTACTTGCCTGATGCACTTTTATTTTTAGGAAAGTTAGGGCCCCCAGTTAAAGAAAAAAGCATAGGGTTCCAACTACTGCACATAATTCCTTTTGAGAGAGAGCCATTTTTCAAAAGCACAGTTGCTCCTAGGCCAAACCTTTTATGTCGTGTATTTTGTTTTCATGCTGTTGCTATTCTGTCCATGAAGGGTAGTTGAGGTAAACCATTTTTGTTTTTAAATCCCCTCTGCTGAAAGGGGCCGAGGTCAATTGTCCTCGCTGCACTCTCCCCATCTCCCAGTATTGGCTCAGTCAGCGCAGTTCACGGATTGAATCCTCTAACCTTCCAGGCCTGCAACGACTCCGACTATTCACAGGATAAACTTTCAGAGCCATTGCAGAAGCTTGGCAAACTGTTGCTGAATGACTTGCTATTAATCCTACTCTCGCCGAATAAACAAGGTTGCAATACGGTGTGCAAAAAGCTGGTTGCTAAAGCAGCAACGA
Source organism: Squalus acanthias (assembly GCA_030390025.1). Lineage (NCBI taxonomy): Eukaryota > Metazoa > Chordata > Chondrichthyes > Squaliformes > Squalidae > Squalus > Squalus acanthias. Next base: position 169,665,027 of record CM059428.1, on the reverse strand, counting down.
GATGGTGCGTTGCAAAGTCAGAACCTGATGAGGCTTGTATGCATAAAGTGTGTGTGCTCGGCTCCTGCTTTCTTGTATGTTTTCTCTCCTAGCTGCCTGGAGTTTAGTGAGTAAATTCCTCTGCACTCAACGGTATGACCTTTTCTGGCACATGTCTGCAATAGCCTGAAGTGGATTATTCTACACATATTTCCTAGCAGGATATTTTTTTTAAGTATGGGTTTTTCTGCAAAGCAATCAAAACAAAAACAATCCAAATGCTAACGTGAACAGACTGAAAATCTGACTTTTTCTTATTCTTTTTACTACTTCACTTTCTTGTGCTTTCTTTCATACATACACACTCTTCCCTTCCCCCCGTGCGCTCTCACTCCCCCCCCCCCCCCCCCCCCCCCCCCCCCTCCACACGCGCTCTCTTTGTGGCTCCCTGACTGGGAAGGTGAGTGATTTAGCCTGCTGCGAGTGAGTTGTGCTCAGTGCCACTGGTGGTCTATAGTCTTGCCATGTATTCTGTTTATACCATGCTCTAATATTATGATTTTCTTGTAGCTTTTTCATTGGGAGCTAAACATGTACAGTATGTGGATAGGTTCAGATCACATTATAAATCTTTGCTCATACCCCACCAATAAAAACCAAAAATGGTGCTATTCATTCTCAATTATGAATGAACACCATGTTGTATGAAAAATATCACTCCTTCCCCAATTGCTCGGCGTGCAGCTGCACCACATGGTGTGGTAGTGATCCATACAAACGGGGGAGGTAATGGGGCCGCCTGTGAAATTAGCCCCCGGCAGCGCAAGTTGCCACCTTCAACAGAGGCCAGAAATGAGGGCAAAATTCGGAAACAACATTTTCAAAAATGTACTTTATAAAAGTGTTGTGCGATTTTAAAAATAGCAACTTGTATTTATATAGCAGCTTTACTATAGTAAAACGTCTCAAGGCACTTCACGGGAGCGCTATCGATCAAAATTTGACACCGAGCCACATAAGGAGATATTAGGACAGGTGACCAAAAGCTTGGTCAAAGAGGTAGGTTTTAAGCAGCGTCTTAAAGGAGGAAAGAGAGGTAGAAAGTTTTAGGGAGGGAATCCCAGAGCTTGTGGCCTAAGCAGCTGACAGCATAGCCTCCAATGGTGGAGCGATTAAAATCGGGGCTGCCCAAGAGGCCAGAATTGGAGGAGTGCAAAGATCTCTGGGAGGGGGGGTTGCGGCTGTAGGTTTTGAGGAGGTTACAAAGATAGGGATTTGAAAACAAGGATGAGGATTTTAAAATCGAGGCGTTGCCAGACTGGGAGCCAATGTAGGTCAGCGAGCACAGGGGTGAACAATTTATCCAATGAAACTGCACATAGAATAGTTGACAGATACAAGACTCAAAGTTCAGGTATTCAGATGACGAGGGCGAGGGTAAAGCCCATCTCCTGACCTTGAGATTGGCTAGCTCCATTTAAATGTTGACTAAAAGCACTCTCAAATCCTAACACTGAATTGTACTTTTTAAACCAGATGTGATTTTCAGACAGTAATCTCTGTTTGCGTTGGTGTGGTGGTGCAGTTCTTAGATTAGTGCATTTAAAAAAAACATGCTAATTTTAATGCAATTGTGGTAAAAGAAGGGTTGACCACGTGTCATATGCGCATACATCTTTGTGAATGCTTTAGTTAAATGTGGATTCCTGTGGTCAACTCACAGCTAAGAACCGAGAAGTGTAATGTTCGTCAACTTGCATTGAAGGTGTTTATGTCGTTACTGCTGTGGGTTCACAGGAAATCTCCATTTTGGTTACGGACAGCTAGATTGTTTTTCTCCTGCACTCACCCCTCCCCTGCCACGAGCACAAGATATTTATGGATGAGGAAGGCCACTTGACCCATCTTAGTTCATCCACCCAGATAGACCCTACCGTTTCTCCCATTGTGGCATCCAATTAGTTATTACAACAACAACTTGTATTTATATAGCGCCTTTAACGTAGTAAAACGTCCCAAGGTGCTGCTTCATATTTTAAGACAACAAATTTGACACCGATCCACATAAGGATAAATTAGAGCAGGTGACCAAAAGCTTGGTCAAAGAGGTAGGTTTTAAGGAGCATCTTAAAGGAGGAAAGAGAGGTAGCGAGGCGGAGAGGTTTAGGGAGGGAATTCCAGAGCTTCGGGCCGAGGCAACGGAAGGCGCAGCCACCAAAGGTTGAGCGATTATAATCCGGGATCCTCAAGAGGGCAGAATTAGAGGAGCGCAGATATCTTGTGGGGGTTGTGGGGCTGAAGGAGATTAGAGAGATAGGAAGGGGCGAGGCCATGGAGGGATTTGAAAACAAGGATGAGAATTTTGAAATTGAGGCGCTGCTTAATCGGGAGCCAATGTAGGTCAGCGAGCACGGGTGATGGGCGAACGGGACTTGGTGCGGGTTAGGACACGGGCAGCCGAGTTTTGGATGACCTCAAGTTTACGTAGGGTGGAATGTGGGAGGCCAGCCAGGAGTGCGTTGGAATAGTCAAGTCTAGAGGTAACAAAGGCATGGATGAGGGTTTCAGCAGCAATGATTTCCGGGTTTTCGCCTCAATTACTCTATATGGAATTCCATTAAATATATCAATTACTATCTGTGTGAAGAAGAGCTTTAAGATTCCAGTCCTGATTTTATTAAAGAAAAGAAAGACTTGTATTTATATAGCGCCTTTCATGACCTCAGGAGATCCCAAAGCACTTTACTGTCAATGAAGCAGTTTTGAAGTGTAGTCACTGTTGTCCTGTAGGAAATGCTGCAGCTGATTTGCGCACAGCAAGCTCCCACAAACAGCAATGTAAGGATGACTAAATATTGGCTTGGATTTTGCGGTCAGCAGCGAAGGAGCGACGCTCGCCGCTGACCTTGAAGAAAGCTGTCCACAAAGATTTAGCGGGCTCTGTGGAGCCGATTTTTCTCCTATTCTGACCTGACTTTCAATCTGGCGCCATCTCTAGGGGATCTGTGGCGTCCAGGAACACTGAAGTTATCAAGCAGGCTGAGCAGCCAATCAGATTGAAGAATTCTCAGACAGCAAACCAGGAAGTAAAAAGCATGGATTATCATTCACTCTTTCATCATTTTACAGAAAGCAAAATAAAGATTAGGACATACATATGGGATTAAGGTAGAAACTGAATTATCATAAACCAGCTTTAAAAAAATAATAATTTTTGCTATTTTAAAAATTTATAGATTATAAAATTAGTTTTTCAGGGCCAGAGAGGTTGTTTGGCAGTAATTATGACTTAGTATGCCGTTACAAACACAGTTACACCTCATTCAATAAGGCTTCACATTTTTCATTTTTTAAAATTCGTTCATGGGATCTGGGCGTCGCTGGCAAGGCCAGCATTTATTGCCCATCCCTAATTGCCCTTGAGAAGGTGGTGGTGAGCCGCCGCCTTGAACTGCTACAGTCCGTGTGGTGAAGGTACTCCCACAGTGCTGTTAGGGAGGGAGTTCCAGGATTTTGACCCAGCGACGATGAAGGAACGGCTGATATACTTCCAAGTCAGGCTGATGTGTGATTTGGAGGGGAACGTGGAGGTGGTGGTGTTCCCATGCGCCTGCTACCCTTGTCCTTCTAGTTGGTAGAGGTTGCGGATTTGGGAGGTACTATAGAAGAAGAATAGTGTGTAAAAAGTTGACGTTCATGTCAAATCACTGATTCTGTTTTGATTGCATCTGCGAAGACTACAACAGCGTACCCTGTGGAGGAGCAGAGAATCACTGACAGCAACTTCCGGATTTCCACATTTAACTGTGCATGTGCAGACGCCTGAAGTTGCTGTCAGTTTTACACAGTAATGATGATGAGCGCTGACCATTTCGCCGTCATTACAACCGCAAATTACGGGCCAATATGTTTCAATGACGCTGGTTTAAGAGATAAATATTAACCAGGAAATGAGGGAGAACTCCTTGCTCTTCTTGCATCCACCTGAGGGAAAACGGGGCTTCGGTTTAATGTCCTATCCGAAAGACGGCACCTCCAACAGCGCAACGCTCCCTCAGTACTGCACTGGAGTGTCAGCCTAGATTATATACTCAAGTCTATAGAATGGGGCTTGAAGCAATGACCTTCTGACTGAGAGGCGGGAGTGTTAGCACAGAGTCACAGCTGAGACAGTGTCTCCTTAACCTACTCATGCAATTTATTTTAAATATTTTTTTCCAAACTGCTGTATACCTCTCTGAACAGTTCCCTCGACCCATTGCTAGTCATAGGATCAGAAAGTATACTGGCTGGATCAGAAGTAGGATTGATTCATTGCTGGCAATGATGCTGTGAGACAGCACTGTCCTTGTTCTGTCTATTGTAAGTTTATCTTGCTATATAATGCCAATGCAATTCAACCCTCAAAAGATCAGTTTGTTCTTTGCCAGAGAGAGCATTTATCTTAAGTGGGATTTAACCTTTAATGACCTAACCTGCAAGTGGACTTTCTCTTAAGTGTTTAACCCTATCCACAGACCTTCTCTTTGGTACATTAAGTACCTGCAGATTTCTGGCACAACCTCAAACGAGTAGTGCTGCCAGCCTCCGACTCCCTTGGCGTTGGATACAGGGACCAACTTGGCTGCTAGCCTGCTAGCTGAAATGTTCCACACACATCATGGCCGTGGACCCTGTATTTGGAAAGTTCCTGATTGTGGCTCAGTCACATTTCTGAGTGACGAGAAGAGGTGAGGAACGGAAGATGGATTTTTTCCCCGAGTTTGGAGAGGCTGTGGTGGGGTGGGGTGGGGAGAAGAAGTGTAAAGAAGGGGAGAACTGAGCCAGAACTTGCTTCACAGAAGCATTGGCAAAGGCCTGAAAATAGGGAGCGAGTGCTTGGGGTCCCTGTGCAGCACGGAAAATGGATCTGCCTGTAGAAGGGCATTACGCGCACGTCCTGTGCACATCTTATTTCCTTCCCTCGCCACAAAACTTGAATTAATTTCGGCCTGTAGCCTGAGTATTTGAATACAAACTTATGCTTGCAGTGCTGCGCAGTGAGTTTAATATACAGAATCCATGCCTCACTGTGTCCACCTAATCATTATGAAAGCAATGGTTAATGTTTGGCAACCTGAGAAATATTAACTCTCCAGAACCTGTGTGGATCTTCCTCTCCCCCCCCCCCCCCCCCCCCCCCCCCCCCCCACCGGCTCTTGGATACATGCCCATGGCGTGCGATGACGTAAATCATCGAGGTGCTACATTATAGGGAAGACGGCCCAAATTTGGCCTTAAAGCGGACTGTTTTTTATCTAAAAGCTGGTGTTGGTTTTGTAAGGATGTGGCTTAACTGTAATTTACAGTTTTGTTTTTGTTGTTCATTTATTATGTAGTCTTTCACCCCCCCCCCCCTTCTCCAAATAAACTGTTTCCAGGCTGCTAGCAGTGCTGCCATTTAAGTAGTTATTGAACAGCAGTCTGATTTTTGGATGTTTTAAAATTCTCCATCTGGGGTCCTGCCGCATGGGGGAATTGTGGCTGTGGCACATGTGGCGTGCTCCTGGTGTTAAAATGCGATTTGGCCTCCTTCAGCTTCATCTTGAATGGGTTCCGCTGTGCTGGCAATTGACGAGTAGCCAGAAGCAATGCTGCTGAAATTCTGTCTTCACTTTCAAAGAGCTAATTGATTAGACCAGCTAACCGGCACAGCCTCTAAACAGGCTGCCTGGTGTTATTGGTTAACCTCTTGTTTTTTATTAGGCAAAAACACCAACAGCCACACCCAAAAAAAAACATTGAGATTAAGATAAAACAGGCAGAGGTTTCACGTTATCTTGTTTATTGAATGTGCTACTGCAGCTCATGAAGTTTTAAGTTACAATATCCCTTAATTAACGACTTCCAGTTGGAAAGCTTTACCTGACCCCCCCAACCCCCTCCCTTGTGTGTTTTTTAAAATCCCTTTCCGTGAAGTTAATGTTCTCTGTGAACAGCTAATTGATTTTTAATAATGCCGGCAAACCAAAAATTGTTTTTTCTGTTCGTGGTGAAAGCTCTGTGCAGATAAACTCCAAGAAGCCTGGGTTGTGTTTTGCCAGTGGAAATACTGATTTATTCCATCCTTGCGCATTCACGTCTGTACTGCACAGTGAGGGAGGGTAACATTTCGAAGGGAATGTAAAATGTCTGTTCGATTCTGGTGCTACCACAGTGAGATCACTGTCAAAAAAACAGCTGCTGCCGTGTATTGGCAAAAGAATTGTACGCCTAACCTTGGCGTTGCCACTAATTCAGTTCTGCTGTGGTTGCTGGGTTATGTATGCAGTTTGTGAGAATCCAAATAATGGTCATTCTTACCCAGGCAAAACTACCTGTATAAAACTGAAGGGGCTGTAAGAAACTGTTAGAATTATAGGATTTAAAATTTCCTGGTAGGAGGAAATAAAAATAAGACTTGGAAAAGTTGGTTGTTTTTGTTAGAACGGAGAATATTATGGGGTGATTTGATAGAAGTGTTTAAAATCGTCACATGTTGGGACAGTGTAGATAAAAACAGATTATTTTCAGTGGTTGACGGGTCTAGAACAAGAGGACATAGACATATTAAGTGTAAGAGATTTAGGACAGATAGCAGCAGCAACATTTTTTTAAACACAGGGCTGTGAGGCTGTGTCTATGTCTACACTTAAGATTGGGTTAGCTAGGTTGCACATAGGGGATCCAGGCGCAGGGCAGGCACAGGGATAGGGACTATTGGTCGTTTGGAATATAAGCACCAATATTGACTGGTAGAGCCAAATGACCTCTCTCCGTGTTGTAAGTCTATGTAAAAGTATCTTTCTCCCCCGCACAAAAAAACACCATGTGAAGATGAGAAATAGGGAAAGAAAAACATTGGTGTGAGTGATCGATAAATAGAAGGTAGACAAGAAAGACCGACTCCCAGTAGAATGGAAGGGGCAGAATGTGTGTTCTATTGCTGAGATAAAATGGTGCAGAATTTAGTCAAAGTTTAATATTCAGCCAAAATAGCTGAAGCAGCCACTGTGTCAGCTTTGACTCAGTACATAGCACTCTCGCCTCGGAGTCAGAAGGTTGTGGGTTCAAGACCCACTCCAGAGACTTGAGCACAAAATCTAGACTGACACTCCAGTGCAGTACTGAGGGAGTGTGCTGTCTTTCGGATGAGACTTTAAACTGAGAGGCTGTCTGCTCTCTTGGGTGGACGTAAAAGATCCCAAGGCACTATTTCGAAGAAGAAACAGGGGAGTGTTTCTCTCTTCACAGATGCTGCCTGACCTGCTGAGTTTCTCCAGCATTCTCTGTTTTTATTTCAGATTTCCAGCATCTGCAGTATTTTCTTTTTGAGTTCTCCCCGGTGTCCTGGCCAATATTTATCCCTCAATCAACATCACTAAAAAAAACTCCAGATTATCTGGTCATTATCACATTGCTGTTTGTGGGACCTTGCCGATCGCAAATCAGCTGCCGCGTTTCCTATGTTACAACGACTACATTTCGAAATCACTTCATTTAGCTGTAAAGAGTCCTGAGATGGGCATTACGTAAATGCAAGTCTGTCTTTCTTTCAGCCTGGACTCTGACCAGCAGTGGAAGGCAGGGAGTTGCACCAGTGAGACCTTTTGGATGTAGGAGTGCAGTATTATGTGGGATTGAGTTAGTATCAGTAAACAATATGGGTGATGTTAGGATGGAAATTGAAATTGAAATTTCCAGTCTCTCTAATGGTTCGGAGGTAAAGTCACTATTTCTGAGCTATTTTAGGTGTTGAAAGGTCTCAAGTTTAAACTCATTTTGTGCAGATCGCAAGAGTGCCCCAGGTGTCGTTATTTTATTCCAGATTCCTGCTCCTAATGGCGACACAGCAACCCTGCTGGAAGTGCGCATCTGTCTACGCTGTGGCCAGTACAGAATTGGGCCTGGTTGTTATTTCCTCCAGAGATGGTTAGCCTGCCCGTATTAGTTGTACAGACTCACTTAGAAATAAAGGCTACTTGAGCGAGGTACCAGAGGGCTTTCATGAAAATGTCGGCAAATATGGAAGGGGGGAAAAGAGAGAAACTTGGAGAAAGAGGAAAAAAATGTACTGTTTACAGATACAGATGTTCGATGCAGGATCTTTCGTACAGGATAACAAGGCACCGGCCGGTGTGACACGTACTTAGAAATAATGTTTCCAAATAGGAAGTAAATTGATGTTCCAGCCACTAATCAATCTTGCCGAGATGAATGAAACTACTTGGCAGCACAGCTGTGCAAACAGCCGGCTCAGCTACAAGACTGAACCAATAAGGGTGTTGGGGCATACTTCTGAGAGGGGAAAAAAAAACTTTGCGTGTGTCTGAGATGCTACACTTAGTTCATATGTTCACTAAATGATCGTGCAGTAAATGTGGATTCCCAAGCACGCTGGCTGGATGGCAAATCTAATCGGAGGGTTCAGGCGATATAATAATGGGTACCTGCCCGTGAGTCCTAGGCAGTGAGCTGAATCTTGTGGCCCAACGGTAATTTAGTTTTAATTTTACATTGTTTGCAGAATTTTAAATTTGTGGATGGTGGCTGTTCCTTCGTTTCACATAGTTCATTTGCGTTGCAGCTGGCAGAGGAGGATTTATGACACTATTCTCACCAATTCATTGCCAAATGATCCGCAGTCGATTGGCGAGGAATTTGAATACCTAGTTTATAATTGTAAGGGTTCCAGTATGTTTTGTAGCTGGATACTTTAATCTGCTCCTAATTTAGCATTGAACCACATTGGAATGAAAATTATACGTGGGAAACAGCCGAAAGCAGGTCAACAGTACCTGATTTTTTTACGGCGGCGTATTTGATCTGTGAAATCTGGAATAAGAATGTGAGGACTTGGCTTGCATTATTGGCTGCTGTGCTGTCCAATCGGGTCAGTTTTAACGCTCGTAGGGTTCTGTACTGATGCTGTGCAGAGTGTTCTGTTCATTGGCACTTTATTGATGTTTGTAACTTCTCACGCATTTTAGTTGAATATCTGAACAAATGAAAGCATTGTCCACACCTGTGTGCAGTTGTCATGGTTTTTGGTATTACAGAAATGCCACTGCAGACTATTATACGCACACGCGAGGGAGGACCCAGTGTTTCAGTCGACGGTCGTGCCCTTCATTCTAATTTCTTCTTGGAGTTTCTAAATCCTGCTGTTTGGAAATCTTCCTTGTGCCAAGTTGGTCCTAATTTAGAATGGCAAATAGTGTGGAATTGTTTTGGTAGCATCCGAGTTAAGTAAGCAGTGCGTGTTCTCACCACCATCCCCCCCCTCTTTGTGACACGTTTTTCCTGGCTTCACACCCAAAACTTCCTTTTCTGAAATTGTGTATAAACCGTGTTTGTGCGGGCATGGTGTTCCTGACTAGCTACTTACGAGCATAGGGCAAAGGCAGAATAAGAACACAAGAAATAGGATCAGGAACAGGCCATTCGGCCCTTCGAGCCTGCTCCGCCATTCCATAAGATCGTGACTGATCATCTACCTCATCTCCACTTTCTTGCACTATCTCCATATCCCTTGATTCCCTTAATATCCAAAAATCTATCGATCTCTGTCTTGAATATACTCAACGACTGAGCCTCCACAGGGGCAGAGAATTCCAAAGATTCCCCACCCTCTGAGTGAAGAAATTTCTCCTCATCTCAGTCCTAAATGGCCGTCCCCTTATTCTGAGACTGTGACCCTGGTTCTAGACTCCCCAGCAAGAATAATGTCAGTGTCCATGGGATCGCTCTGAATTGAGGTTACTGTCGGGCATGCTGCCTGCCTTTAATTTCCTCACATAGGCAAGATAAAAACCCAGCCAATCCATTGAGATTGCATTCAGTTCAGATAGAATGTAATCTCGTGTTTTTATGGGAGGTGGGGGAATGAGGAGGGGGTGTTGTCCAAACCGTTAGCACATGATCCACAACATCCGTAAGAGGCTTGAATGGTGCGAGTTCTGTTTGAATCTGAAGAAAGTGTTTGGCTTCCTAATTTTAAAACATTCTTTGTTAAAATGTGTGTAATGAAATTCCAAAGCGAAATTGTATTGGGTAGTTTCAGTGGTGCCTTCTTGTGTGGAATGGAAGGGATAACCTAACGTGATTTACAACCCTGCAAAATGTTTGAGCCCAGTGTCGTGAGATGATAAAAGTAGAGATGAATCTACACACCCACATTATGTATATTTTTGTATATTGAAAAATACTGGTTTATAGAATGCAGTTTGAGGTTGGGAGATGACCTTTACTTCGCAAACCACAGCCAGCTTTTTAGTTTTTTTTTAAAAAGGCTGTCATTGTTTTCCTCTCTGTTTGCAGACTACCCGAGAGCAGGTATCTTTGAGTGTTTCCTCTAGCCACCCACACACCTTAACCTGTTCACCAGCACAGGTTAGCTACTTACATTCCAGCAGAAGTTTCTGGAGGAAGGGAGGGTGCATGGTGTTAGTTTTTAATAATGCTTCTTTGCAACTGAAAGTTGTTGGTTGCCATTTGGTTGGGGAGAGGTTGTCTGTGAATGTAAAACTTCAAAGATACTTTGGAGTTTTTGAGAGGTACTTTTTGCAAAATAGGCGCCACTCGATGGTTTGCTTAGATCCGCTTGCCCAAGCTGCTATCATCTGTGAAATCTTATTCCTTGTTCAGTAGACATTCTGAAATGCATCAATATGCATCCCAGTGCACATCTGTAAACTCCTCGAGTACCTGTTCACCGCCTTACTAAGGCCAGTGTTATATTGGATTATATGTCACATGCGCGTTTTTTTGATAGTGACTGGGGAAAAGAAGGAGAATTTGTTTTGCTCTGAGACCCGCATGCCGTCTCAGTTGCAATTAAAGATTTACCTGTGAGTTTAATTTCCAAAAGTGTGGGATAAACTGAATGCATAATGAGGAACAGTGGGCTGCAATCTGTATCCGTACTTGCGATGCTGAATGTTAATAGGATTTCAGTAAAGGTGTAATGGTGGGCGTGTAAAGTTTTCACCCAGCTACACTGTAGGTGTCTTTTTTAGTGAAGTGGATGTATGAATTTTTTTGTCCTGTGGAAAAATGCCCAGCACTTAGTCAGCGTGTTGATTTTTGCCTTTCTGACTTGGGTTGTGTCTGGGGAGAGTATTTTGCGCTTCATAAATAATTAGGATGAAGTAGTGGTTGTCACTGGTCTGTCAGTGGTGGCAGGAATTTGAAACCTGACTAGGAGCATCACCCAAGAAATATATTGGCAGAACATTTGTGTGTGGCCTTGAGGTTACCTGTTTCCTATGATGTTTTGGTAGCAACATGGTAATTAAGCCTATTGACAACTCCCGTGCTACCTCAGGCTTGATCGTCCTGAGTGAATGGGGTCTGCCTATTTGTGGAATTGTCCCCATTGTGTAATTTTTAAAAACATTTAATAGGGACTCTGCTTCAGATTCTTGTTCCCTTTGGGGGTGGGGCGAAACTGGAAGCTGCAGCTGTGAAATGGATTGATTCGTTCCTTGTCCTCTTTTCACCCTTCCCAACCAGGACCTGATCAGACTTGCATGACCCAGTCTTTGATTCTTCTCGCCCTGAACTTCAGCAAGTACCCAGAGCTTTTAAGCCGATATTGTTTGTGTATTTCTTGAGAAACTTGGAGACCAGGGAAAGGGCTTGTCCGAGTGGACCGGACCATACCTGCCCAGGTGTCCGCAGTCCATTTTTTCCCCATTATCTTGCTCCCCAATTTTCAGCTACCCTCCCCATATAAGTTTCAAATCAACATTCTCTGGTACCTGTCACAGGTGTCCTTTTTGTTTTTCTAGCCAAACTCTGATTTACCATTCTTGTCCATAAACCACATAGTGTTGTGGAAATCTATTTGCTTTGAGGGTAGTTTTTATTTTCCTAATTTTTTTAAGTTTCTGGTGTCGGTTCTGAAAATGAGAGAAAATATAACTTTGACTAAGTTGTACACCAAGTTGTTGCTTTTGGGATGTCCCAAGAACAAGAGGCACTATACAAGTTAAAATTCTTTCTTTTAATCCTTTCGAGTGTTCGGGTGCAGGTTTCTGATGGTCTGCTGTTCTGGGCTTGCTAAAATAGGAGTTCCGCTCTGATGCAGCTTCTGGATTCAGTAGAGGACTGAATGAAAAATCTAATCTGCATGTGGTGTCTGCAGGAATAGCGTAAACTTTCCATGGATTCTAAACCTAGGGACTTGGTCTTCTCGCTGTAATGTGAATGCCCCATTGATGCAGCAGGGATGTTGGTGGTCTGAATTTGGCCCGACTCTCTCACCGGAAATGTCACGATCGTCATTTTGTTTCTAGCCACTTTCTTTCCCTTGCTGGCCTGCACGATCCTGCACATCAACACTGAAGCTGGTTTGCTGGCCTGTATGTGTGGACTCTGAGCACAGCTCACTCATGGCCGGAAAAAACCCAAGTGGCACTTTTGCCTCTCAAATTCCAAGGGATGAAAACGCTCTGGAGGTGGTGGTCTGTGTTTCACAGAATCACAGAATCCCCACAGTGCAGATAGAGGCCATTTCGGCCCATCGAGCCTGCACCGACACATATCCCACCCTATCCCCGTAACCCCACGTATTTAATCTCCCTAACACTAAGGGTCAATTTATCATAGCCAAATCAACCTAACCCGCACATCTTTGGACTGTGGGAGGAAACCGGAGCACCCGGAGGAAACCCACGCAGACACGGGGAGAATGTGCAAACTCCACACAGTCACCCGGGTCCCTGGCGCTGTGAGGCAACAGTGCTAACCACTATGCCACCGTGTTGCCCGTAACAGGTGTACTGCCTCTGAAGGCAGTGTTACAATACAAATGATTATTAATCATATTCGTGTAGGCGCAGGAATGGGGGGCTCGGTACCAGCTTGGCTCAGTCATAGCATTCGTGCCTCTGAATCAGAAGGTTGCCAGTTCCAGCTCCATTCTGGGACTTCAGCACCTAACCTACACTGACGATTGGGTTGAGTGCAGTGCCGCGTGTTGCGTTGTAGGAGGTGCCACCTTTTGATTGAGATATTTAAACTGTGTCCTTGTCTGCCAGTTCAGGTTGATATTGAGTATCTCATGGTCACTATTTGAAGTGGAACACTGAGTTCTTGTGTCCTGGCCAACATCCTTCTCTCAACTAATGCCACCAAAAAACAAGTTATCTGATCATTTAGCTCATTTTTCTATTTGTGGAGCCTTGCTGTGCGCAATTGACTGACGCGTTTTTCGATATAACGACAGTGATTGCCAATCAAAAGGAATCCATTAGTTGTGAAGTGCTTTGGGGCATGTGATAAGGTGTTATATAAATAGAAATTCTTCTTTTTTCATATAACTGAGGGAATCCACACCACCATTGTAATGATCCCATTGTTGGGCTATTCTTCTCTCCGTTTCTGTACTGTTCCCATTGTTCGGCGGTTTTCCCTCCATAATCTGTACTATTTGCATTCTTGGGATGCTTTCCTCTCTGTCTCTATTATTTGCACTGTTTGGCTTTTTGAATGCCTAGACTAGAAATCTGGTGGTTCAGCCAGTCCCACTATACCTCAAATCTAGCAGACTGTATGAACTCCTAGTGGCTTATTGGGCATAAACGCCAATGAATGGCATTCAAAAAATAATTACTGCAGACAGCTTTATTTTCAGGAATATCTGAAGTCGTTAAGAGAGCTTTAAGTCCCTTTGCTCAAACTGACTACACCAGCTCCTGTATGTTCCCTTTCGGATGCACAATAAGTCGCGTTGAATGCATGTCCTGCCATTTGTACAAAAAGTTGTTATATTAGCTTTATCTGAGCAGTGTGTGAATGGTCTGGACAAGCTTTTATATTTATGTATTAAAAACAATTGACAGCAAGTACAGAGCTGGTCTTAGTCACGTGCTTCTCTTTCGCCCCCCCTCCCCAAGGCACATAATGTAGTGGCATCACAGCTCAAAATAGCCAGTGTGCTGTAGGATTGTGATTAACTCAGCAACATGGTCAGATTACGTACGACACTGTGTGTGTTTGAATTGCTGACGGGCTGCTGCGTTTGTCTGCATGTGACCTGCGGCCTCATTCTCAAACTGGTTAATTGAGTCATGCGAAAATGGTGACTACCAGCTCCGTTTTGTTGCTAATGAGGTCTCCAGTTACATGTGGCTGTGCAGCTAATCGGGTCTGCAACATCCGTTTGAGCACTGAGCATGCAGAAACAAAATATTAGCTTTTTTTAAAAAAGAGGACGCAAACATCAGCAAAGAGACCTTGGCAGGAAGCGAAGTAGGCCACTTTAAACCAGGGATCTATTTATTCCAGTTTTCCATCGGTTGGTGATCGTTTGAGGTTCGAGAGAAACATTGTAAAGTAGATTAAACAGAGTCACAAAGAATGCTCAGAAGTAAATAATACCGTACATTTATTTAGCACCGTTAACATAGAACAATGTTCCAAGTCATTTCACACAGGAGGGGGGTGGAAAAGGAATGCATACTAAGCTACAGAGTTGGCGAAGTGACCAATAGTTTTTTTTTAAAGAAGGCTTTTAAAGGTGGTTTGACCCCAGTTTGATTCTTGGTCTTTACCTGAGTTAACTGATCTCGGCCTGGGGCACGACATGGCTGCTGTTTCCCTGAGTTAGAGAAGGTTTAAGAAAATAAGCCAGGGTTCTCTGCTCCTGTTAATATACAATGACACCCCCCCCCCCCCCCCCCCTACTGGAAGTGTCCATGCCGGGTGAGGACTCATTGTCTTGTCTCGCAAATAAGTAATGCCTGCTTGGGCGACCTGTAACTGTCTCCGGTGGGACCATACCCCAATGAGGGGAGAAAATCTGCGTGCGGGGTTGGGGGGGTGAGTTTTTATTTCAGATACTGTAATGTGAAAAATGCAAACGTAATTTAAAAAAAAAAGGAATGTAGAATTACATAGAGCCTACAGCACGGAAACTGCCTGTTCGGCCCATCTGGTCTATGCCAGAGTTTATGCTCCACACGAACCTCCTTCCACCCCTCTTCATCTAATATAGAGGGAGGAGGATAAAAAAAAATGTTAACTTTGTTGAAATTTCAATACCATGAAATTCTACAGATTGTTGCTGATAAATTCTTGCACCTGGTGTTTATTCCATCTCAAACTCCTTTTTAGTATGACTGAACTGTTACTTCAAGATTCTAGTTGTTGTAGCTGATCCTAATTTGAACTGAATTTGCCCAGCCAACTGATCAGTCTTCAAAGGGTGGCTCAGTTCATGCACAAACTGACAATCCAGAAGGCAATATATTTGGTTGCTGGCATCTGGTGGGATACTTCAAATATTTTGAAACCATTTTGGTGCATTTTTGTCTCTGCCACCCTTAACAACAACTTGCAGGTATCGTGTGCCTCTTAACGTAGAAAAACATCCCTCGGCGCTTCACAGAAGCATTGTCAAAAATAAACACAAACAAGCCAAAAAAGGAGATACGGGGAGGAGTGACTAAAATCCTGGCTAAAGAGGTAAGTTTTAAGGAAGGTCTTCAAGGAGGAGAGGAGTGGGAGAGAAGGAGAGGGAAGTAGAGGGTGTTGGGAGAGGGAAACTGAGAGTTGTAGGTGGAGAGGGAGGTGGAAAGGCAAGCTTGGGGCCTAGACGGCCGAAGGAACGGCCACCAATAGAATGGGTGATGCACAAGAGGCCCGAGTGCTTGGAAATAGTAAGAATCCTTTAGATTTAATTTTACATCAGGCCATCTAGCAATTTAAAAGGATACTTTGGGGTTAAATGAAGAAGGGTGGGAGGAGGCTCGTGTGGATCATAAACACTGGCATGGACCTGTTGGGCTGAATGGCCTGTTTCTGTGCTGTAAATACTTGTAATATTTTGTAACTTTGTAATTTGTATGAGCTTTCCCTGAAATAATCCTTTCATGACAAAGAAAATGAGCTTTTTGACGAATGTGTTCAAGTACTTTGGTCTTGCCCTTGGTTGCTTTTGTTGTTGATGGGCCTAGAGACGACATCTTTGTACGTGCTGATCTGTGACCTTGGTAAGTTATTAAAGCCATTAACTGACCTTTATTGGTGACTCCTTCAAAATGCCAGGTTTGTTTAAAAACAATTAAAGCGTTAGCCTGCTGGATGCTGAGTAAATGCTCTTCCTCAACTAAACGTTGAGCTGAATCAGTGTCATCTTGGCTCAGTTGGTAGGAACATCACCTTTAATTCACATTTTGGGTTTAAACCCACTCCAGAATTTGAACATATAGCCTTGGATAATGTGCAGTACTGAGTGAGTGCTGCAGTGTGGGAGATCTTTCGGACAAGATGTTAATCGAAGGCCTTTTCTGCCTGTTCCGGGGTTCAGGTAAACCACTGAGAGATAATATTCAAACTGGAGTAAGCAGATTTTCTGATGTCCTGTCCAATATTCATTTCCCCCTTGGCTACTGCCACAAAAAAGCCGTTTAACTGATGGTTGTTTGTGAAATCATGATATACATAGAATGGCTCCTAAGTTTTGCCTGCATGCGATAGTGCACTTCAAAGTAATTAATTGTATGTTAAGTGCTTGACTTGTTTCAGACACAAGGCTGCATATAAATGCAAGTCTTTGTTTCTTGAATATCTTTGTCCAAATTAAAATGGCACAGTTATTGCATTAAAAAGATACAGTTCTTCTGTACTTGTAGTGTAATCCCATTTACTTGCTCTTTCTCTTTATCCTTTAATATTTTTCTTCAAGTGTCTGTCTAATTCCCTCTGAATGTAATTGACTTGTTATCTGTTAGTTGTTTGGAAGCTCCTTATTTATTGTTTGTGAAGGGAGCGAAGAAATGTCTCAAAGGCTTTAGCAACTTCAGAGAATTAACCCCTAAAAGGTTGTACTGGTCGACAAGTGCCCTGGAAAATATGAGTTCTCTTGCCTTCCCTGTTCTAGCTTAATTTTTCAGTCTGTGGATTTGCCTTGAACAAGAGTGGTGAGCATGTAGAAATCGCTACCATGTGGAGTGGTTGAGGTGACTAGCATCGATGCATTTAAGGTGAAGCTAGATAGGTACATGAGGGAGAAAGGAATAGAAAGTTATGTTGATGGAGTGAAATGAAGTTTGGCCAGCTTCGGTGCAGTAAAATTCAATGTAAAGACGCTGGTTATCTTTTTTGTGGAAAATGTGCAACTTTTGCGTGACCCATCATTGAATTCCCAGTTGGTGAATGAGCTGAAAATGCACGCCTTTTAAAAAAAAAAAATGTTAAATGAAGCCCTCCTCTTCCACCCTTTCTCTGCCCCAAGCCCCCTCCTGGAGTTTGACGCTAAACTTCACGAAAGAACAGGATGTGCAGATGAGAGCAATCTGTGCCTGTACTGAGGAAAGGTAACCTTGTCGTCAGTAATTGACTGAGAGCAGCAAAGCCACTGCAGGCCTCTGCGGAGTAGAGTATGTAGGGGAGCAGTCAAGGTTAGCCACTGAAATTGCTGGTCGTGCAGTTTGAAAAGATGTCAGACAACGAGTAGCCTTGGCTGTGCAGTATAAAGTGTGACGTGGCTTTTTGTTGAGAGAGCCCAAGATCAGCATTAATTAAAAACCAAAACGTTGGAGTTGTTAAATATACCGATAAAGGCGTGAAGAGTTATACCGATAAAGGCGTGAAGAGTATCTTTATAGTATTTTCAGATCCGCTGACCACCCTTCCCCAGCCTGATTTTTAGCAGGAAAATTCAGTTGACTTACAAAGAACATTCTCTTAAAAGTGCCGTGATGACGATGAACTGAGTTAGTAAACTTGGTGCCTTGTAAAATGTACCTCACTTTTTTTTAATAAAGCTATACTTTTTTTTTTCTGGGCCTTTCAGTTGATCTGATACTGAATTTTGGGTTAAACTAGGGGAGATATCAACCTCGAAATGAAGAGTTGACGATAACTCACTCATCTGAAACTCTTTATGCGCTGTATAGTGGAGATGTTAATCCACTTAAAATAAATGGGTTAACGTCCAATATAAAATGAATGTCATGTGAATGTGTTAGCATTCATACACAAATCTTGACTTCTGGGCTTTAGACTCAAATATTGTCTCCATTTAAAATAGTGATTTTTTTTTTGAAGCACTAAAATCGTCAACCTACAGTGGCTAATATATTCCATCTATTCTGATTTTCAAAAGGAGTGCTTTCCTTTTGGGAGAAAAATAACTGATAGGGTTAAGAGACCAAACTTTCATCCCATGTTAGTTGGCAGGCTTGCTGTCATCTGAAAGTAATTTAGTGGATAGATTAGATTTCTTGCCTGCACTGATAATTGGATGTTTTATGGCTATTTTCATGCATGCATTTTTTTTGGTATCACTTGCGCTATGTAGCAAGCCACACCTGGCATGTACTTGGGATTGGAAAAATTTGGCGTATAACATACCGTACCCGATCAAGACTCGGAAGCATGGTATATGTAACATGTCATACCTGGCATATGTTCGGACTTGGAAAGTTCAGCTTCACTGAAGGAACAATCGTTTCCTGTGCATATAATACTGCAGAATATTCACTGAATTCTTAAAGAGTGCACTCAAAAAAAAAACCAATGAGCTTGTAATTAGAATTATGCCTGAACATCCCAGAGAATGTGCCCTTTACTCATCCGTTAGTTTTTTTTTCCTAAAGACATTGACTGCACAGTTGCACTCCAGTACATTGCCCAAACGGGCATTGTTCTTGTGAGTGTCAGCAGGCTCTCCAACTGTGAAGGACATTCTAGCTGAGCTCGAACTTTTCACCCAACAGCCACGTGTGCACTCCCAGCAGGGGTTGCTGACTTACAACCAGGAAAAAGAAGGACTTGCATTTATATAGTGTCCTTTCATGACCTCGGGATGTCCCAAAGCATTACAGCCAATGAAATACTTTTGAAGTGTAGTCCAAATGTAAGAAAAGTGGCAGCACAGCAAGGTCCCACAAACAACAATGTAAAAAAGATCAGAGAATGTTTTATTTTTTAAACTGATGTCGGTTGAAGGATAAATATTGGCCAGGACACCGGTGGAAGAACTCCCCATCTCCTCTTCGAAATAGTGCTGTAGGATCTTTTACGGGGCCTTAGGGGTTTAGCATCTCATCTGAAAGACGGCACCTCTGATAGTGTAACACTTCCTCAGCACTGCACTGGAGTGGTCAGCCTAGATTTTGTGCTCAAGACTCTGGAGTGGGACTTGAACCCACAACCTTCCGACTCAGAGATGAGGGTGCCACCGTGCCTTGGCTGACTTTGATTTTCCCTCATCTATTTGGATGAGATTAGTTAGTTCGGCACAGAAGAGGGAACAGACCTGTTTCTTTCAGGGATCAAACATTGCTGTTTGTTGGGCCCTTGTGTTCTGTATGGCTCGGACAGTTACTTCATCTTTTTGAGCCATTTTTATGTTTCCTTCATTCTGATGGGAGGAGGCAAAGCAGCCACTCGAGTTGAAAAATGCAAATTACTTGAGAATGTGGCTTACTTTATTATAAATTGCACATCTTTTGAGAATTTTCAAATTAATACTGGGACTCGGTCTTTGCAAATTCATTCTGCTATTTGACATTCGAAAAACCATTTTCTTTTTTAAAAAAAAAGTTATTAGATGACCACAGATCAAAAACCTTTTCCACAGTTCTTAATGTGACATCAGTTGACATAAATATTAGCAGTAGGGAGTATACCTGATAATCTTAAGTGAGTGTCCTGCCAAAAGTTGGCAGGGGTACAGGTTGGGTGACGGCCAAGGGCATTTCATTTGAGCGTGCCCAGCTCAGTCTTCAGTGACAGAGTAGACTAGAACACTAATACAAAAGCAAAATACTGTGGGTGCTGAAAATCGGAAATAAAAACAGAAAATGCTGGAATGCTCAGCAGGTCAGGCAGCATCTGTGGAGAGAGAAACCGGGTTAAAGTTTCAAGTCGATAACCTTTCGTTTGCACTGGAAAAAGTTAGAGATTTAAGAGTTTTTAAGCAAGTACAGAGGCAGGGAAAGTGGGGAGGGAAGGAAAGAACAAAAGGGGAAGGTCTGAGGGTGGAGGGCAGCAGTGATTAAATGAGAAAAGGGATGATGGTGCAAGGCAAAAGGTGGTGGTAATGGAACAAGTAAAGAAACAAAAGATGGGCCTAGAGGAGCTGTAAATGGCAACAGCAGAACCATTACCAGCACCTGCTGTCTGGGGAAAAAATGGGAGCAGTGGTTATGACCCATCTTTGTTTCATTACTTGTCCCATTACCATCCCATTTGCCTTGCATCATCATCCCTTTTGTCAATTAATCTCTCTTGCCTTCCACCCTATCACACACCTTCCCTTTTGTTCCCTCCCAGCCCCTCTTTCCCTGCCTCTATTTGCTTAAAACCTGTTACACCTCTAACATCTTCCAGTTTTGACAAAAGGTCATCGAACTGAAACTTTAACCTCGTTTCTCTCTCCACAGATGCTGCCTGGCCTGCTGAGTATTTCCAGCATTTTCTGTCTTCAGACTAGAATACTGCTGTATCAATTTTGTTTTTGCTTTTTTTTTGCGCTCCGAATTGTGACCTTTCTGGGGAATAAAATGTTTTATTACATTGTGACACCACTCATCACATGAGGTGAAACACAGGTTAGATGTAGAATGAAGCTCTCCGTACTTGTCATGCACTATTATCACCAATCTGAGAAGAATTATAGAGAATTTACAGCACAGAAACAGGCCATTCAGTCCAACAGGTCTATGCCGGTGTTTAAGCTCCACACGAGCCTCCTCCCACCCTACTTCATCTCACCCTATCGGCATATCCTTCCATTCCTTTCTCCCTCATGTATTTAGCTAGCTTCTCCTTAACAATTAACATCAACTGTGCTGCTGCAATGTTTTAATTTCTGACACTAGCCATTTTTGGTGCCTATAAGTAAGGATACCAATTTAATGCTGACTCTGGCTGTGGCTCTTACCCACGTTGATGGGATGAAAATCTGAGTCTTTTAGCTGTGAGCCCCCATGTGAGATGAGTTTAGGGTGCTCTTAACTAAGTTCTTGCATAAAATAGAAAAACGTCCATAACTTGAAACTAAATTGGCTTATTCAAGAGACCCGAAGAGGCAGGTGTGGGTTTGCTTTTGTGGCTGTGATGCAGACAACTGAAATGCCATATTTTAACCTTTTTAAGTGTGTGGGCAGTATTAGCAGAATATGTGGGTGAGCTGTGGCATGATGTTTAGGGCATTGTGATGGACTTCTTATGGCCTTAAACTAAGCAGAAGGTTAGCAAAATGGCTGTAAAACCACATGACCATGTACTAATTAAAGTATAAATCTCGATTTGTATTTTTTTTTAAAAAGAAAGATTTGTTAGTATGGGATGTTGGTTTACATCTGGTGTTCTCCCTTCAGCCAGCCATGTATTTGTGTGCCTCTCTTTCTCTCTCGCTCGCTCGCTCGCTCGCTCGCTCCCCCCCCTCTCCCCTCCCCCCCTCTCTTCCCCCCCTCTCTCCCCCCCTCTCTCCCCCTCTCCCCCCCCTCTCCTCCCCCCCTCTCCCCCCCTCTCCCCCCTCTCCCCCCCCTTCCCCCCCTCTCTCCCCCCCTCTCTCTATCTCTCCACCCCCCCCCTCTCCTCCCCTCCCCTCCCCCCTCACTCTCTGCTATATATACACACACACATACCAATTGTACCCTTGTGGTATGAGATAAAGTGAAGGTTATAAGCAAGTTACCTGGAGCTGTTCACTTACACTTTCAGTGTGGGCAGCAGTTGTGATGCTACAATTGGTGCCTGGGCAAGTGAGGGGTAGAGATTGGCTGAGGTTCCTACTCCTTCAGTGTAGTACTGAGGTAGCGCTGCACGGTCGAGTCGTCTTTCAGATGAGACATTAAACCAAGGCCCCATCTGCCCTCTTGGGTGGATGTAAAAGATCCCATGACATTATTCAAAGAAGCACAGGAAAGTTCTTCTATGTATTGGCCAATATTTATCCCACTTCCAACATCACAAATAGATTATCTGGTCACTTATTGCATTGCTGTTTATGGTACCTTGCTGTGCACAAATTGCCTGCCTCATTTCCCTACATTGCAAAAGTGACTACACCTCAAAAGGTACTTAATTGGCTGTTGTGCTTTGGGACGTCTTGAAAGTTGTGAAAGGGGCTACAGGAAACTCTTTATTAACCGGCACCGACGGGACCGGCGTGGTGCCGGTTAATCAAAAAGTCCGGATAACGGAGAGTTATATCTCCCAACGTACGAGAGCCCCGTACACACTGACATGCGCCTGCATTCGGAGCTCCGTCTCCCCGGGGACCGCCAGCTGACCATCTGTCGTGTCCGCTGCCTACCCGGGCTGCACATTCCCCTCCCAATCTACATGCTCCGATACAAGGCAAACGCCTCGGGGTTTTTTTTTAAAGGAGAGATGAAGGAAAACCCCGGTTACCTACTCAAGAATTTTGCCGGTTAAGAGAGATTTCCGGTTATTTGGGTGCCGGTTAAAAGAGAGTTTCCTGTATATAAATGCAAATTCTTTCTTGCTTTACTGATCGCTATCTAGTAGCCTCTGCTGAAAGTGCAGGAGTGGAGGTCAGTTAAGACATGATTGGGCTCGACTGTGATGCTCTCCACGGGTGAATGCCTCATGACTATTAACTGTCTATGCTTGGACATGAGGATGCCCACTGGGACAGGGTAAGCGAGAGCTGTCGGTGCCTTTGGAACGGTATTCCAGCAGGAATTTCTCCCTTTTGAGAGGAGGAAGAAACTTAGAGGGGGGCAGAAAGGTTCCGAGTTCCTCAGGACTCCTGTTCCTCTTGTCTTTAGATGAGCTGCAAACCGTATCCACGTACTGACTTGTGACTTCAATAAGTTAAAGACTTCGTAAAATTTTAAACACATATTAACTGACTTTTTTTGTCAGACGTTAGGTATGCTCCTGAAAGCACGATGGTAAGTTAGTAAGTATAATTACTGACTGAAGTCTGTAACTATTGCATTAAATTGAACCATGCCAAGCACGCCTGAGCTCTTCTCTGCCACTATTTTCATGCCTGCATACTTTCCTAAATATCTGTACTTGGTACGCAAAAAAAATCTGTCTGGAAAATGATTAAAATGCCCTGTTCGTTTTGCCTGTGACTTTTTAATTACTTTTGTATGATTTCCACTTCATCTTTTTGATGGCAGCTTTTGCAGGCTGATTTTTTTTTTTCCCTGAGTGTTGCTTATGTTTCTGGTTGAGATAAGTCTTAGAAGCAATGGCCACATAATGCCAACCTAACCCATTCAAATAAATGGCTTATTACTGCCCCCTCAGCTAACCAGAATTTCAGGCAAGCTATGAAAAGCTGTTTCTATGATTCTGTGTTACCATTACATTAGAAATAAATAATGGCCCGTATTTTGTGCTAAGAATAACGGTGAGGCTATCACCGTTATTATGGAGTAAATTGGACAGTGACTTCTGCCGTCTGCTCATGTGCAGTTAAACGCGGAAATCAAGAAGTTGCTGTTCGAATTGCCCTGTTCCTGCACAAGCTGCGCCACCCCGGTACCTCGCCTATAGACTCAGCATTCAAACACCGACAGGTGTGAAGTTGCAGTACTTACCCACTAGATATCCATTAAACAAGCCAGAAAAATTTAGGGCTTGTCCATTCAAGTGTAAGTGGAAATTTTAACGTTGCGATAAATCATAATTACAGCCAAACAACCTCTCTGACACTGAAAATTAACTTTTACAAGTGTGGAGCCTCATTCTTTCAGATTTTAATTATTGTTGGAGATTTAAAAAAATATAACTTACTTTTACTTTTTCGTTCTGTCTCTTGTATCTCTTTCTTAATCCCATCTTTCTTTCCCTCTCTTTATTTCACTTTCTGTACATGATTTTACACTGAATTAAATATTCTAACTTACACTTCCTGGTTTAGACTCTGCGTGTCTCAGTGAGGATTGTTCAATCGGATTTGGTTGAGGAGACACGCTGTTCACACAGGTCGCATATACCCTATAGAGGGCGGCGCACTGTATCAGACTCCTGATGACCGTAAGTTACCGCTCAAAAGCCCACGAAAAGTCTGTGGACAGCTGTAAGTGTAATGAACGGCAAGTGCAGTTCGTTCGTCACTAACGCAAAATCTGGGCCAATGTATTGCAAAAATTTGAAAAGGCGCAAAGAGGTTTAGTTCGGTGCAACCTTATCATGTCTTAACTTTGCATCAGTGCCCGGAGCAAGGTCAGACTGAAGGGGGGTGGGCCGATGGCTTCCTGAAACTGTTAAGATTGCTCCAGTTTATTGAAAGACAACTTTTGGGTTCTGAAAGTTGTGGAGATGCTCAGTTAACAGCAGAATGCATCTAATAACTTTGTGTTGCTGCCTTGTTGCACAGTTATGTTTTGATGAATGTTCGGAGCTCGGTTTAGTGCTAGTGCCCTATCTAAAGCCAGCAGATTGGATTGTCTTCCCTAGATTATACAGCTGAGCTAACAAGTGCACTGCACAAACAGAAAAACTAAGTCTGCCTTAGCTGACTTACTTAATTAGTAGGAGGCTGAGGTAAAAGAAGTAGGCGATTTGAGGAATATATTTGCATACTGTGGTCGGAGCAGTAGTAGTCTGTGGTTTGCAAAGTAAATATTAGTAGTGTTCCATTGGGGTTTCAGCTGGCACTTTCAAAAGGTCCCACATAGTGAACTGTGAAATGTTTGTGCTCGTTCTGCCTCCTTTCCTTCCCCTTTGCATCTTTTCTTGCACAACATTTGAATTGAGGTATTTGTGTGAAAACATTTGAAAGTCAAACCCACTTTAAATCATAAGCTTGTAAAGTATCGTGCATAACATTTCTGCAAACAAGAAAAATAGCTTCTGTACCAAATTGGATAATGTGGGTAGTAATGCTAAGGTCCGTTTCTCCTTACCCCCACTTGCAATACGGTTCCGCAAGCACTAATACCTTGCCCAAGTGTCTGTGTCTCATCTGAAGCCTTGACACTGAGCGTCGGTAGGCTGCTTGACTGTTGAACGATCAGCTTGAAGGAAACTAGTTGAATCTTGACAAAGGTGTGATGAGCTTGTCAGATGTTCTGTGCGCAGATGAGGTTTTCTGTAAACTGCAATATGACCATTTTGGAGCACAACCCATTTGATCATTTCAGCAACTGAAACCCCATAACAAACACACCTCTGTAATCGCGGAAGCTTATCAGTGTATGACTGAACTTAAAGCAACGAGCATTAAAAGCCAAATAGAGAACGCTGATTTGCTCAAGATTTTATATTTAAATCTGCTTAGTCATAGAGTCATAACGGCACAGAAGGAGGCCATTCGGCCCATCAAGTCCGTGCCGGCTCTCTGTAGAGCAATCCAGTCCGTTCCATTCCCCCGCTCTATCCCCGTAGCCCTGCAAGTTTATTTCCCTCAAGTGCCTATCCAGTCTCCCCTTGAAAACATTGAGTGTCTCCGCTTCCACCACTTCCGTCGGCAGCGAGTTCCAGGTCATCACCACTCGCTGTGTAAAAATGTTTTTCCTCACGTCCCCCCTGTATCTCTTGCCCAAAACCTTAAATCTGTGTCCCCGAGTCCTTGTACCATCAACTAGTGGGAACAGCCTTTCCCCGTCTAGCCTATCCAAACCCGTCATAATCTTGTACACCTCCATCAAATCACCCCGCAACCTCCTTTTGCTCAATTAAAACAAATCCAGCTTCTCCAACCTGTCCTTGTAGCTAAGATCCCCCATCCCCTGAACCATTCTGGTAAATCTCCTCTGCACCCACTCGAGGGCCTTCACATCCTTCCTAAAGTGTGGTGACCAGAACTGGACGCAATACTCCAGTTATGGCCTGAAACAGCGCTTTATAAAGGTTCAGCATAACTTCTCTACTTTTGTACTCAATACCTCTATTTATGAAGCCCAAGATCCCATATGCTTTGTTAACCACTCTCTCAATATGTCCTGCCTCCTTCAGGGACCTATGCATATTAACTCCCAGGTCCCTCTGTCCCTGCACACTCTTTACAACTGTGCCATTAAGTGTATATTGCCTCTCCCTGTTCCTTCTGCCAAAATGCATCACCTCGCACTTCTCTGTATTAAATTCCATCTGCCACTTATCTGCCCATTCTGCTAGCCTTTCTATGTCCTGTTGCAGTCGATTGTTATCATCATCACTGTTTGCCACACCCCCAAGTTTAGAAATTCTACTCTCTCTTCTAATATCCAGGTCATTTATTTATTTTTTATTTATTTATATAGATAGATATAAGCAAAATACTGCGGATGCTGGAAAACTGAAATAACACAGAAAGCGCTGGAAAAACTCAGCAGGCCAGGCAACATCCATGGAGAGAGAAACAGAGTAAACGTTAACTCTGTTTCTCTCTCCATGGATATTGCCTGGCCTGTTGAGCTTTTCCAGCTGACCCTTGGGGAACACCACTGTCTACCATCCTCCAGTCTGAAAAACAGCCATTTACCACAACTTGCTGTTTTCTGTCCTTAAGCCAATTCCTTATCCAAGCTGCCACTGACCCACCTATTCCATCAGCCTCAATTTTGTTAACCAGCCTTCTATGTGGTACTTTGTCAAATGCCTTCCGAAAATCCATGTAGACAACATCCATTACATTCCCTTCATCAATCCTCTCTGTTACTTCATCAAAAAATTCAATTAGATTGGTCAAACACGATCTTCCTTTTACAAATCCGTGTTGGCTCTCCTTAATTAACTTAAACCTCCCAAGTGCCTGTTAATTTTTTCCTTCATTATTGTTTCTAAAACTTTACCCACCACTGATGTTAAACTGACCGGCCTGTGCTTACTAGGATTGTCCTTGCACCCTTTCTTGAACAATGGTGTCACATTTGCCACTTTCCAATCCTCAGGCACCTCCCCCGCATCTAGGGAAGATTAGAAAATGATGGCAAGCCCTTCTGCTATCTACTCCCCCAATTCCCTTAGCAACCTGGGATGCAAGCCATCTGGACCAGGCGACTTGTCCACTCTAAGCATACCCAACCTGGCCCACCTCATTTCCCCAGCACCAGATCTAGCAATGTCTCCTTCCTAGTTGGGCCAAGAACATATTGGTCAAGGAAATTCTCCTGAACACATTTCAGAAATTCCTCCCCCATCTTTTCCTTTTACCCTAGCATTATCCCAATCGATATTTGGGTAATTAAAGTCCCCCAATATCACCACTCTATAGCTCTTGCATATTTCTGCGATTTCCCTGCAGATTTGCTCCTCTACCTCCCTCTCACTATTTGGAGGCCTGTAGAATACCCCCAATAGCGGGATTATACCCTTTTTGCTCCTCAACTCTAACCAAATGGATTCTGTCCTTGTTCCCTCAAGAACATCCTCCCTTTCCAACACTACAATGTCTTCCTTAATCAGCACTGCCACCCCACCTCCCTTTTTTCCTTCCCTATCTTTTCTGAACACCTTGTACCCTTGAATATTAAGTGCCCAGTCCTCACCATTTTTAAGCCACGTTTCCGATATTGCCACAACATCATATTGCCACACTGCTAATTGTGCTTGTAGCTCACCAACCTTATTCACCACACTTTGGGCATTTACGTACATGCATTCTAAACCCATTTTTGAATTTTTCGTAGTCTTTCTTCGTCTGCTCCTATCTAATATGTTACTACTTCTGCCTCTAGTACTACTTTCTTCTCCAGTACTATCCAACACACTCACTCTTTTATGCACCTTATTCCTTTTTTCTACTCTTATATGCTGGTGCCCATCCCCCTGCCAAGTTAGTTTAAACCGTCTCCAACAGCACTAGCAAACCTCCCCGTGAGAATATTGGTCCCGGCTCTGTTGAGGTGTAACCCGTCCGGCTTGTACAGGTCTCACCTTCCCCAGAAATGGTCCCAATGCCTCAGGAATCTAAAGCCCTCCCTCCTGCACCATCTCTCCAGCCACGCATTCATCTGTTCTATCCTCCTATTCCTGTACTCGCTAGCACGTGGCACCGGGAGCAATCCGAAGATTACTACCTTTGAGGTCCTGCTTTTTAATCCCTCTCCTAGCTCCCTAAACTCTGCCTGCAGGACCTCATCCCTCTATCTGCCTATGTCGTTGGTACCGATATGGACAACGACCTCTGGCTGTTCACCCTTCCCTCCCCCTCAGAGTGTCCTGCAGCCGCTCAGTGACATCCTTGACCCTGGCACCAGGGAGGCAACATACCATCCTGGAGTCACGTCTGCAGCCGCAGAAACGCTTGTCTGCTCCCCTAACCATCGTATCCCCTACCACTATTGCTCTTCCACTCTTTTTCCTCCCCTCCTGTGCAGCTGAGCCACCCGTGGTGCCGTGGACTTGACTCTGGCTGCACTTCCCAGAGGAACCATTGTCCCCACCAGTACTCAGAACAGAATACTGGTTGGAGAGCGCGATGCACTCTGGGGACTCCTACACTACCTGCCTGGTGGTCCTCTTCTGTCTGGCGGTCACCCATTCCCTTTCTGCCTGCACATTCTGAGGCTGCGGGGTGACCACATCTAGAAACGTGCTATCCACGTAACTCTCAGCCTCGCGGATGCACCGCAGTGACTCCAGCCGCCGCTCAAGCTCCGAAACCCGGAGCTCGAGTTGCTGTAGCTGGCGACACTTCCCGCACATGCGGTCATCCAGGCTCCGCGAAGCGTCCAGGACTTCCCACGTGGCACAGGATGTGCACTCCACGGGACTGAGCTGCCCTGCCATGTGGTAACGAGTTCACCATTCTGACTACTCTCTGGCTAAAGAAGCTTCTCCTGAATTCCTTATTGGTCCAACACGTTGGCTTCAATGTGTTGCGCTACGATGTCACGGCTTAAGTTATTTATTGGCCTTCTATCATCTTTTTAACCTGCCCCCCTCCCCCTCCTCAGGGCTGTGGGGAAGTGACTGGCCTCCACTCCACACCTGTTATACAGCATAGCTGACAGCAGGAGCTCACTGAGCTTGAGCCCATATCTCACCACTTTGGCAAAGCAACATGCTACACAACAATTACTAAGCTACCAGGCTGCCTTCACTCGTAACTGCCAACTCTCCAGTCATACTGTTGCTCCTCCTGCTCTTAACGAACTTGTTAATCTGATAATTGCTGCACCCTTCCCAGCATTTGTAGGAAGCTCATAAATTGTAGTGTGTTTGACGAGGAGAGTGAGGGGGTGTAATATAGTTTGGCAATAAAACTCAAAAGTGTAGGTTTAGGATTTGGTCACTTGAACCTGATATTTTAGGGTATATTCACACTATTTCAACATTTGTGCTCCTGTTTCGGGTGTTAAGGGCAAACTGACTGCAGTGAAGCAGATTAAAACCCCCCCCTTCCTCCAGGGAGTTTCACTACACTTTGCTCTGGTGTCCAGTTGGGCCCTGATTCCAGATTCAGACTGCCGTTGCACTATAAATGTGTTGGTGCGAAGCGCAACCGCACACCAGCGCTACAGTTGTAGTGCAAGTGCACCCCGAGAGTGCTGCTAATTTGCATTTGTCTTCAAGTTATTGGGAGCAGAGTTGACCAATCAGCAGCTTATCTATGCAAACTGCTTTCTTTCCTGGAGCTGAGAATTCCGTCCTGTTTGTGAATTTAATCGAAACATTATCTCTTTGGGAAAACTGTTATGTATTCAGATCCACTTTGTTTTTTAACTGTGTAGTATTTATTACCCAAAAACACTTTTATTTATCTTGAACTTTTTGCTAATTCTAGGTATTATAAATTAGGATTGACAAAATACATGGAACTCCACAAAGAATTTTATTTCTCCTTGTCTTTCCCTTCCACTCCCCTTGTCCCCATTCTATTTTATAGGTGATTATCTCCCACCGCCTGTGTGCTGCCAAGTTGTGTACTACTCCCTGACTGAGCGGGAGATCTAATCCCAAGCTGGTGGGGTGGGGGTGGGGGTCTCCCAGTGGTACTGTGACCTTTTTATATTGCAACCTGGGTGTTGAGAGAGTGAGTTTAACTGTGCCATCTTATCCCGTTTACCATTTTAATATTCAGCTCACCCTCCTGTGCGTTGACTCAATGTGCGAATCCCCATTTTGCACATGCCATGATATTTTGGCAAGTGCATATTTCAAGGAGCAGTGACAGTGACACATGTAAAGATCAAGACTGAGATATTGAAACCGGTTCCATAATCTTATGACCTGGAACGCACTGCCTGAAAGGGCGGTGGAAGCAGATTCAATAGTAACTTTCAAAAAAGGGGAATTGGACATATACTTGAAAAGAAAACATTTGCAAGTCTATGGGGAAAGACCACGGGGGGTGGAACTAATTGGATAGCTCTTTCAGCCGTGGCTCAGTTGGTAGCACCCTCGCCTCTGAGTCAGAAGGTTGTGGGTTCACTCCAAAGACTTGAGACTTCAGCACAAAAATCTAGGCTGACTTTCCAGTGCAGTACTCGGAGTGCTGCACTGCACTGTCGGAGGTGCTCTTTTGAATGAGACGTTAAACCGAGGCCCCGTCTGTCCCCTCAGGTGGATGTAAAAGATCCTATGGCACTATTTCGAAGAAGAGCAGGGGAGTTACCCCCCGTGTCCTCAATCAACATCACTAAAACAGATTGGTCATTATCACATTGCTGTTTATGGGAGCTTGCTGTTTGCAAATTGGCTGCCGCGTTTCCTGCATTACAGCAGTAACTACACTCCAAAAGTACTTCATTGGGAGTAAAGCACTTTGAGATGTCCGGTGGTCGTGAAAGGCGCTATATAAATGCAAGTCTTTCTTTCAAAGAGCCAGCACAGGCACGATGGGCTGAATGGCCTCCTCTGTGCTGTGATTCTGTGTGTATCGTAACATCATCGCGTTGCACACGGAAGTCACCACCAATATGTGTTGCTGCCGCTAGACTAGATTGTTTATTGGCTCCAGGAAGACCTAGTTTTTAAAAAATAAAGTTTCTCCTGGCCACTGGATTTAAAGGGGGGAAAAAACTGGCAGGTTTGGTTTAATGTGAGAAACACCATTAAGGAGCTTTGCATTGGCTCATGGGAGGCTCATGGCAGTGGTATATGGAGTATATTTTGCCTCGGGCGAAATAGTTCACCTCTCTAGAAGGAGGAAGGACAAACCTCGCTATCTCTGCAAAAACCAGGCTGAAATTGGGAGTCTGTTGGCTGCAGAATGGCAGCCCATATTTTAATGTACAGTGCTGTTGAAGGAGGACTCTGTCAATCGTGAAGGAGACGAGAAAGTAATTTTATCAAAATATCTTATCGGATTACAATTTGCTAACCCAACAATGTTCCTCCTCTTGTAGTGAGAATGAAGTGGAGAAAAAAGTAAAAAATGATTGAAAGATTATGCTTCTAAAATTTGAATGTTTTTACATGCTTACCAGCTGCTGACTTCTGATTGGGCTAACTCTATGATATCGTCACTAACAATCACACGCTGTGCTTGGAAAATGGCCTCTTTCAGCATGAAGCTGGATTGCTCATTAGGAATGCAAAATACTTAACTATATTTAAAACATTGGTTTAGTGATGTAGAGTTTTTGAGTGCTTTACTTTTTTTTATAAAGTAAACATTTGACGCCGAAGTGCTAGTGCTCAAACTACAGATTAATTTAGAATGGCTGAAGTTACATTTCGCTAATGTTAACGACTTCACCAGTTAAAATGTTTCAGTTAAAGCTAACGTCTAATTACCTTTCAAAAGCGAATTGGATAAGTATCTGAAGGAAAAAAAATTGCAGGGCTACGGGGAAAGGGTGGGGGAGTGGGACTAGCTGAAGTGCTCTTGCAGAGAGCCGGCACGGGCTCAACGGGCCGAATGGCCTACTTCTGTGCTGTAACCATTCTATGATTCTATAATTATGACCATTGGCTAAGCAATGACTTGAGTAACAATTTTTGTTTGCGTGGAGTTAGACTGATCACAATGAACTTTTAAGTATATATTAATTCTGGTCCCTGCTGTTGTTGAGTGGGGGGAAATACAGACCCCAGTTAAAAGATATTTGGGAAAGGGTAGCATAAGAAGTGGATGTTAAATTGTGAGAGATGCGTGTCTTTGTTATAATACTTTTGAGCTAATCAATTCAAAAGCATTTAGAAGGGTAAATGAAATAATAAAACTGACAGCATTAATCATTCTGTTTATCGCACAGAACACTTTGGTGCCGTGCACAGGTCTCTGAAATATGCAGGAGGAGTACAAACGTTAACAAATCATCCTGATGACTGGTGGCAACTTGTGTAAATTAAATGACAGAGCTTCCACCTCCCATATCTTGTGTCTGGCCACATGCTCCAATATCAGAACAGTGATGACCACAGTTTGACCCATCACTGCCCGAAATAGCCAGTGCACTTAATCGTGCCTTCGGAATTGACTTCAGTGGTAATGACACATGGTTAGCGCCATTTGCCCGATATAGGTGGTTGCCCGTGATGAGCATGCACTGTATAAATGGTGGGGACTGTAATACCAGTTTAGCTAAAGTGCTTAACCCTTTATGCAGCTAGAATTTAAACTCATGAGTCTTAAATCTGTACGGTTCCATCCAACAGCGTAGTATGCTTGAAGATGGCAGGAGCCAGCGTATACAATGCAATTTGGTTAGCTGGGGTACTCGGGTGCTATTGTTGGGACGGGGATAAACTTGAAGTAATAATGGAGGGATTTGCCTTCCTTTTGGAATAAAGCATGGGTGAAGTGTGGCTAAAACGTGAAGTTCTTTTTGAAGGAGTCTAGTCACCGTGCACCAACATTAGAACAACATCTTGCGTTTAAAGAGCACCTTTTAATGTAGAAAAATGCCCCAAGGCACTTCAGAGGCACAATCGGACAAAAATGGACACCCGAGCCAAAAAAGATAGTTGCAGGGGTGACCAAAAGCTTGGTTAAAGAGGTTGGTTTGATGGAGAGTCTTAAAGGAGGAGCGTGAGGTAGATGCGAAGAGGTTTTGGGGTGGAAATTAGAGCGTGAGGCCTAGACGGTTGATGGCACGGCTGCCAATGGTGCGGTACAGTAGGGTTGGAATCCACGAGGCTAGAGTCTGAGGAGTCTTGAGTTTGGTGGGGTGATGTAGGGCTGGTGGAGGTTACAGAGATAGGGAAGGGCGAGGCTATGAAGAGATTTGAATGAGAATTTTAAATTGGAGACATTGACGGACCAGGAGCCAGTATAGGTCAGCGAGGACAGGAGTGATGGATGAGCGTGCCTGGTGCAACTTAGAACACGGGTAATGGAGTTTTGCATGAGCTGAAGTTTACAAAGCGTGGCGGATGGGAGGCCTGCCAGGAAAGCATTGGAATACTCTAGTTTGGAAGTAACAAAGGGATGAATGTGGGTTTCAGATTATATGACTTAAATGAAAGCTGTGCCGAACATGTTCTTTTCATTACATTTAATTATTACAATTTACATGATATGTGCCAGTTCCGAGCTTTTTGTGATTTTTTTTTTTCTTGTATACCTTGCTTCTCCCTTTTGCTTTTTGTCTTTTTTTTCTCTCTCTCCTTTATAAATTTCTCCCTCTCTGCCCCCTCTCGCATTTATACAGACTCTTTCAGGACATCCAAAAATGCTTCACAGCCAATGAGATACTTTAGAAGTATGGTCACTGTTGTAATATAGGGAAATGCAGCAGCTAATTTGCAGGGTCGTACTAACAGCAGACATAACTGACCAGATCATCTGTTTTAGTAATGTTGGTTGAGGGATAAATATTGGCCAGAACTCGTTTTTGCTCCTCTTCGAAAAGTGCTATGGAATCGTTTTTCATCCACCTGAGAGGTCAGACGGGTCCTTGCTCTAACGTCTCGTCCGAAAGACACCACCTCCAACAGTGCAGCACTCTCTCAGTACTACACTGAAGTGTTGGCCCAGATTAGGTGCTTAAATTTCTGGAGTGAGACCTTAACCCACAAGCTTCCAACTGAGCCAAGGCTGACCCTTAAACATCTAGGTTTTACTTGGTTTTCCCAGCTGCTTTAGTCTAGATTTAAAAAAAATAACTGCACTCTTATTCTGACAGGTGTTGGTCACTCTTGCTTAGCCAACGCCCCAGTGAGCAACAAATTGATTTTTAGACTGAAGCATAAATTCTTTTCTCTGAAGGCGTATGTGTGTGTTTCAGCTACAAAGAGTCGTCATTGTTGCAGATTTGCATTAGCAGCAACTTTTCCATTTCCTTTTTCTTACATATTTACAAAAAGGAAATGCTCATTTTTGTATGAGCTGTTGAACACTAAATGCATTCTTCCTCCAGGAATCTTTTCTTAAGTCCTTCAAAAGTGCAGACTGTCCAAAATCTAATGTAAGTACTCCCTACACTGTGTCACCTTTTTATGGTGTACATCCACTTCCCAGCTTTTCTGTTCCAAGTGGGTAATATATCAACCTTGAGTAGTAGAGAGATATGAATTTAGTGATGCACATTTGGAATCCCATGTAGTGTATGTTCAAACATTCGACAAACATTTGACATTCCACTTAGGGTGTTGTCACTAAGATTTCAGTAAAGTATAATGGCAAGTGTGTGAAGTTTTGCATACTATGCCCATTTTATTTGTGCTATTACAGGTTTTTGTCCTTTCAGCTTTGACTTTGTTTGAAGAACATTTTGAGCTTTAAAAATCGCTGGGCTAAACTACTGGCAGTGGCACAACTTGAGGTGATAACATTTTAAGAGCATCAAGAAACATACTGGCTCAAAAATACTGGCTGAACATTAAATTGTATTGGGTTAATTGTGATTCCCCCCTCATAGTGTATAGGCATTAATATGTTAAATAAGTCTAATTGCAACAACTGATGAGCAAGATTTGATGACCAAGAACGGTAGCAACAACTGCTTAATATTTACTGTCGCACTGTATAACAGTTACCTACTGTTCTAACTAGCTACTGCGCCAATAACTGATGCTATAGTGCTCAGCAGTTACAGTTTGTCTTGTATCCAATTTATAAAGTTCTGTTTCCAGCGGCAGATTGTTAATATGAATTATTCTGAAGCGAATTTCATGTCCCTGGAAACAGAGCGTCACTTTAGGCGTTAAGCAGTGAAGTATTTCACACTGGCTGTGTCTAGAACATGACGAGCTTCCATCTTAAATGATCTCATTGTCGACAATGTGTCCAGGACTGCTTTCTAGATCAGTGTTTGTAGGCTAACAAGTGAGGAGAGTAGTGCTGATTCTAGTTCCAAGAGTTGAGAGGGAGCAAGTGGGTAAGGTAAGGATAGGGGGACATCTAGGATACAGCAACCACAACATCATTGGGTCCAGTATAAAAAATGAGAGGGAATAGTCAAAGGTAAAGGTAGTTGACTGGAAAAAAGGAAACGTCAAGAAGATAAGGAAGGAACTAGTCCAGATAAATTGGAAAGAAAAAACTGACAGAAGAATGAACAAATTGGAAACTTACAACTAGGAGATGATTAGGGTACAGACTAGAGATATCCCCACAAGAAGTAAAGGGCGTACAGCAAATCTAGAATTCCTTGGATGAGTAGTAAATTTACACAAGTCATTGGCTAAAATATTGTGTCCAGTTTTGACCAGCCTTCTTTAGGAAGGATGTCACGGTCATGAAGGGGGTACAGAAAAGATTTGCTTAAATAATATTAGGGATTTGAGGCCTTAGTTATGAGGAAAGCCTAGAGAAATTGGGGCTCTTTTCAGTAGAATAGAGAAGATTTAATAGAGGTTTTTAAAATTATGAGAAGTAAACAGGCAAAAAACTATGTCCACTGCTCTAGTCAGTAACTGGAGGACATAAATTTAATCAAAGGAACAAACTGAGAGGTTAGGAGGATTTATTTTTGTTTTTACACACGGGGATGTACGGATATAGAATCTCCTACCTGAAGTAGTAATTGGAAGCAGAATTGATGGCTTTTAAAAGTGAAGTGGATAAATATTTGAAAAACTATAAATTTAAAAGGGTATGGGGAGAGGGCAGAGAAATGGGACAAAGTGGATAGCTTTTAGAGAGCTGGTACAATGAGTGGACAGAGTGGCCTCATTCTGTGTTGTAAAATTTTGTGTTCAGAGCATTCAGACAAGAGTAATACTGAGACACCGCTCCAAAATCAAGAGAACTATATGGTTAGAGTTAAGAAATAACAGGTGCCATTACACTACTAGGTGTATTCTATAGATCACCAAATAGTGGGAAAGATATGGGGGAGCACATTTGCAGAGAAATTAGAGAGGTGCAAGAACTAGAGTAATAATAATGGGGGACTTCAACTATCCTAATATAGACTGGGATCGTAATAGTGTTAAGGGCAGAGAAGGGGAAGAATTTCTGACGTGTGTTCAGGAGAACTTCCTTGATCAGTATGTTTCCGGCCCGACGAGGGAGGAGGAATTGCTGAATCTGGTTCTGGGGAATTAGTTAGGTCAAGTGGAACAAATGTCAGTGAATGAGCATTTAGGGAACAGTGATCATAGTATCATAAGGTTTAGATTAGCTATGGAAAAGGACAAGGAGCAATCTAGAGTAAAAATGTTTAACTGGGGGAAGGCCAATTTCAGTGGGATGAGAGCGGATCTGGCCCGGGTAAACTGGAATCAAAGATTGGCAGGCAAAACTGTAATGGAACAATGGGCTGCCTTTTAAAGAGGAAATAGTTCGGATACAGCCGAGGTACATTGCCACTAGGGGAAAAGGCAGGGCAACTAAAGTCAGGGCTCCCTAGATGACGAAAGAGATAGCTAATATGATGAAGCAGAAAAAGAGCGCGTATGATAGATGTCAGGTTGCAAATACATCTGAGAATCAGGCTATATATAGAAAGGTCAGAGGAGAAGGGAAAAGAAAATAAGAGGGGCAAAGAGGGTATGAGAATAGAATGGCAGCCAACATAAAAGGTAATCCAGAAGTCTTCTATAGGCATATAAATAGTAAAAGGGTAGTAAGAGGAGGGGTGGGGCCAATTAGGGACCAAAAAGGAGACCTATGCATGGAGGCAGAGGGCATGGCTGAGGTACTAAACGAGTACTTTGCAACTGTCTTCACCAAGGAAGAGGATGCTGCCATAGACATAGTGAAGGAGGAGGTAGTGGAGACACTTGATAGGATAAAAATTGAAGAGGTTTTAGAAAGGCTGGCTGTACTTAAAGTAGATAAATCACCAGGAGCGAATGGGATGCAATCTAGGATGCTGAGGGAATTGAGGGCGGAAATCGCAGAGGTACTGGCCATAATCTTCCAATCCTCCATAGATACGATGGGGTGGTGCCAGAGAATTGCAAATGTTACACCATTGTTCAAAAAAAGGTGTAAAGATAAACCCAGCAACTACAGGCCAGTCAGTTTAACCTCGGTAGTAGGGAAGCTTTTAGAAACAGTAATCGGGCAATATTAACAGTCACTTGGATAGGTGTGGATTAATTAAGGATAGGTGTGGATTAATTACGGAATTGGCTAAGTGACAGGAAACAGAGTAGTGGTGAACGGTTGTTTTTCGGACTGGAGGAGTGGTGTTCCCCAGGGGTCGGTTCTAGGACCATTGCTTTTCTTGATATATATTAATGACTTGGACATTGGTGTACAGGGCACAATTTCAAAATTTGCAGCTGACACAAAACTTGGAAGTATAGTGAACAGTGAGGAGGAGAATGATAGACTTCAGGAAGACATAGACAGGCTGGTGAAATGGGCGGACACATGGTAGATGAAATTCAATGCAGAAAACTGTGAAGTGATACAACTTGGTAGAAAGAATGAGGAGAGGACATATAAACTAAATGGTACACTCCTGAAGGGGGCGCACAAACAGAGAGACCTGGGGGTATGTGTGCACAAATCGTTGAAGGTGGCAGGACAGGTTGAGAAAGTAGTTAAAAAGGCTTACAGGATCCTGGGCTTCATGAATAGAGGTATAGAGTACAAAAGTGTGGAAATTATGATGAACCTGTCTAAAACACTGGTTCGGCCTCAACTGGAGTACTGTGTCCAATTCTGGGCACCGCACTTTAGGAAGGATGTGGAGGCCTTAGAGAGGGTGCAGAAAAGATTTACGAGAATGGTTCCAGGAATCAGGGACTTCAGTTATGTTGATAGACTGGAGAAGCTGGGGTTGTTCTCCTTTGAGCAGAGAAGATTGAGAGGAGATTTGATAGAGGTGTTCAAAATCATGAAGCGTCTGGACAGAGCAGATAGAGGGAAACTGTTCCCATTGGCAGAGGGGTCGAGAACCAGAGGACACAGATTTAAGGTGATTGGCAAAATAACCAAAGGCGACGTAAGAAAAAAAAAATTTACGCAGCGAGTGGTTAAGATCTGGAATGCACTGCCTGAAAGGTGGTGGAGGCAGACTCAATCTTATCTTTCAAAAGGGAGTTTGAGAAGTATGTGAAAGAAAAAAATATGCAGGGCTACGGGGAAAGGGCAGGTGAGTGGGACGAGCTGAGAGTCGGCACGGGCTCGGCGGGCCAAATGGCTGCCTTCCGTGCTGTAACCATTCTATGATTCTATGATCGATACATGCCCATGCATGGTCGGCAGTATAATCATTTCTACAGTCACATGCATAAACTGGCTCTTTTTTGGGCTGGCATAGCATCCACAGTCACAAAACTAACTTTATTCTGTATTATCAGTCTGACCCCATGTTGAGATTTCAAGCCAGTAGCAATAAACAAGTCAAGAGCCTGAAATACCACTCCCTGGATGGGTTCAGCCAAAACAGCACTCACAAACCTCAACACCACGAGCAGTTTGCCCGATCGGTGCCCCTACCACTGAACTCATTATCCACCCACTCCATCACTGGCACTCCCTCCCCTGTGACTCTACCCCAAGAAGGACAAGAGCAGCAATATCGTGGGAACAACTCCAAGCCGTATATCATCGAGGCTTGGCCGTATTTCGCTGTTTCTTCATCATTGCTGGGTCAAAATCCTGGAATTCCCTACCTAACACCATTGTGGGAGCAACATCACCACAAAGATTGCAGCGGTTCAAGAAGGCCCACGAACCTCAAAGAAACCAATACATGACACTTGGTGAAAATAGCACATACCATTCGTATTACTCAAAGTCAAAACGAGCCCTGTTTATACCTTTTTCTTTGCCTACATGTCTCTTCCACTTTTCAGCAGTTTATAATCTATTATAAGGGGAGTTATCCCCGGTGTCCTGGCCAATACTTATCCCTCAACCAACATAACAAAAAAAACCTGATTATCTGGTCATTATCACATTGCTGTTTCTGGGACCTTGCTGTGCGCAAATCGGCTGCCGCGTTTCCCACATTACAACAGTGACTCCACTTCAAAAGTACTTAATTGGCTGGAAAGCGCTTTGAAACATCTGGTGGTCGTGAAAGGCGCTACATAAATGCAAGTCTTTTTCTTTCTATTAGAGTAACAGTTCTCTCATTCCTTAACCTCAACTAAATAGGTTCAGCAATTGCACCATTCCCTCTATCACCCTTGTGTTCTTGTGCTGTAATGAAAGTTTTGATTAACACTGCTGACCCCCCCCGCCCCCCCCCCAGCCCTTCTACGCTATCCCTCCTGAACATTTTCTATTCAGGAATGTTTAGTGCCTAGTCCAGTCCTAGACTAAGCCACATCTCTGTTGATGCTATTTTCATAACTCTTTCACACCCCACACTCCCATAGCATTGTATCTCCAGCTCACTGTTAGTACATATAATTCAAACCTGTCTCCGCCTGTTTGACCATTGTACTTTTTTTTTTAACCCCTCCTAATCTATTCTCTCTTACTTCCTTGTTTTTCTCTCATCTTTCCTGTTTTTCTCTTATCTTTCCTACACCTTTTCCCTCTACTGCATTTGTTTCAGTTTCCTTGTCTTGTTTTACCCCCTCCCTGCCCCTCTACCGTATCATAGAAACATAGAAGATAGGAGCAGGAGTAGGCCATTCGGCCCCTCGAGCATGCTCCGCCATTCGATGAGATCATGGCTGATCATCCAAACTCAGTACCCTGTACCTGCCTTCTCCCCATATCCCTTGATACCTTCAGCTTTAAGAAATATATCTAACTCATTCTTGAATATATTTAATGACTTGGCCTCAACTACCTTCTGTGGTAGAGAATTCCACAGGTTCACCACTCTCTGGGTGAAGAAATTCTTCCTCATTTCTGTCCCAAATGGCTTACCCCTTATCCTTAGATTATGACCCCTGGTTCTGGACTCTCCGACCATCGGGAACATTCTTCCTGCATCTAGTTTGTCCAGACCTGTCAGAATTTTATATGTTTCGATGAGATCCCCTCTCATTCTTCTATACTCCAGCGAGTATAAGCCCAATCGACCCAATCTCTCCTCATATGTCATTCCTGCCATCCCAGGTATCAGCCTTGTGAATCTTCGCTGAATTCCTTCCATGGCAAGAACATCCTTCCTCAGATAAGGCGACCAAAACTGCACACAGTACTCAAGGTGTGGTCTCACCAAGGCCCTGTATAACTGCAGCAGGACATCCCTGTTCCTATACTCAAACCCTTTCGCTATGAAGGCCAACATACCATTTGCCTTCCCGCCTGCTGCACCTGCATGCTTACCTTCAGCGATTGGTGCACAAGGACACCCAGGTCTCGTTGCACTTCCCCTTCTCCCAATCTATGGCCATTCAGATAATAGTCTGCCTTTCTGTTTTTGACACCAAAGTGGATGACCTCGCATTTATCCACGTTCTATTGCATCTGCCACGCTTCTGCCCACTCACCCAACCTGTCCAAATCATCCTGGAGTTTCTCGGTATCCTCCTCGCAGCACACACGCCCACCCAGCTTTGTGTCATCTGCAAACTTGGAGATATTACATCTAGTTCCCTTATCTAGATCATTAATGTATATTGTGAATAGCTGGGGTCCAAGGACCGATCCCTGCGGTACCCTACTAGTCACTGCCTGCCACTCAGAAAAAGACCCATTAATTCCTACTCTCTGCTTTCTGTCCGCCAACCAGTTCTCTATCCAAGTCAATACCTTGCCCCCAATCCCATGTGCCTTAATTTTACACGCTAATCTCTTATGCGGGACCTTATCGAAAGCCTTTTGAAAGTCCAAATACACCACATCTACTGGTTCTCCCTTATCTATTTTCCCAGTTACATCATCAAAAAATTCCAGTAGATTAGTCAAGCACGATTTACCTTTTGTAAATCCATGTTGACTTTGTCCGATCCTGTCACTGTTTTTCAAGTGCTCAGCTATTACATCCTTTATAATGGACTCTAGCATTTTCCCCACTACCGATGTCAGGCTTACCGGTCTGTAATTCCCCGCTTTCTCTCTACCACCCTTTTTGAATAGTGGGGTAACATTAGCTGCCCTCCAATCCATGGGTACAGTTCTAGATTCCATCGAATGTTGGAAGATGATCAGCAATGCATCTACTATTTCTAGGGCCACTTCCTTAAGTACCCTAGGATGTAGATTATCAGGCCCTGGGGATTTATCGGCCTTCAATCCCGTCAATTTCCCTAACACCATTTCCCTGCAAATACTGATTTCTTTCAGTTCCTCCCTTTCATCAGACCCTATGTTCTCCAACATCTCTGGGAGGTTATTTGTGTTCTTCTTTGTGAAGACAGAACCAAAATATGCATTTAATTGGTCTGCCATTTCTTTGTTCCCCATTATAACTTCCCCCGCTTCTGACTGCAAGGGACCTACACTTGATTTCACTAATCTTTTTCTCTTCACATACCTATAAAAGCTCTTACAGTCAGTTTTTATGTTCCCTGCAAGCTTACTTTCATATTCTATTTTCCCCTTCTTAATTAATCCCTTTGTCCTCCTTTGTTGAATCCTAAACTGCTCCCAATCCTCAGGGTTACCACTTTTTCTGGCCAATTTATATGCCCTCTCCTTGGATCTTATGCTATCCCTAATTTCCCTTGTTAGCCACGGTTGAGTCACCCTTTTTGTTTTATTCATATGCCACACTGGGATGAACAAATTCTGTAGTTCATCCATGCAGTCTTTGAATGTTTGCCATTGCTTATCCACCGTCAACCCTTTGAGTGATATTCCCCAATCAATCCTACCCAATTCGCGCCTCATACCATCGTAGTTTCCTTTATTTAAATTCAGGACCCTTGTCTCTGATTCAACTACTTCACTCTCCATCCTAATGAAGAATTCTATCATATTATGATCACTCTGACCCAAGGGGCCTCGTACAACAAGATTGCTAATTAATCCTTTCTCGTTACATAATACCCAGTCTAAGATGGCCTGATCTCTGGTTGGTTCCTCGACATATTGTTCCAGAAAACCATCCCGTAAACATTCTAGGAATTCCTCCTCCACAGTATTTTTACTAATTTGGTTAGCCCAATCTATATGTAAATTAAAGTCACCCATGATGACTGCTGTGCCCTTACTGCATGCTTCTCTAATTTCCCTTTTAATGCCGTCCCCAACCTCCGTATTACTGTTTGGAGGTCTATATACCACTCCCACTAACGTTTTCTGCCCCTTGTTATTTCTCAGTTCTACCCATACAGATTCCGCATCATCAGAGCTAATATCCTTCCTTTCAATTGTGTTAATCCCCTCTTTAACCAGCAATGCTACCCCACCTCCCTTTCTTTTTTGCCTATCTTTCCTAAATATTGAATAACCCTGGATGTTGAGTTCCCAGCCTTGGCCACCCTGGCGCCATGTTTCTGTAATCCCAATCAAATCGTATTCATTTACCTCCATTTGCGCAGCTAATTCATCCACCT
Source organism: Squalus acanthias (assembly GCA_030390025.1). Taxonomy (NCBI): domain Eukaryota; kingdom Metazoa; phylum Chordata; class Chondrichthyes; order Squaliformes; family Squalidae; genus Squalus; species Squalus acanthias. The sequence goes on along the minus strand of CM059428.1, from coordinate 169,622,400 downwards.
TGTTCCGAATGCTCCTTGCATTAAGACACAAAGCCTTCAGGCTTGTTTTTTTAACGCTCTCAGACCTATATGAATTATTATTTACTGTGACCATGTTTGATTTAAACCGTTGAGTTCTTTGCCTTCTACTTTTGTTTTTCTCCTTCCTGTCTTTAGCTTTTATCCTTGTTTCCCTTTCCTCTGTCTCCCTGCTCAGGTTCCCAACCCCCTGCCACTTTAGTTTAAACCCTCCCCAACAGCACTAGCAAACACTCCCCCGAGGACATCGGTCCCGGCCCTGCCCAGGTGCAGACCGTCCCGTTTGTACTGGTCCCACCTCCCCCAGAACCGGTTCCAATGTCCAAGGAATTTGAATCCCTCCCCCTTGCACCATTCCTCTAGCCACGTATTCATTTGAAATATCCTCCTATTTCTACTCTGACTAGCACGTGGCACTGGTAGCAATCCTGAGATTACTACCTTTTGAGGTCCTCTTTTTTAATCAGTATCAGTTATAACTCTTCCCCACAACAGCAGTTGCTCTCCCAGTGAGGACATTGGTCTCTGATCTGTTTAGGTACGTGTAACTTCAGTCCAAGAACTGGTCCCGCTGTTGCAAGTATCTGAAGCCTTCCTTCCTAGACTATATCTATAGTTACACTTGACCTTCCTTATCTTGCTTCTATATTGGCCACCATATGACACCAGGAGTAATCTTGAAACTGCTACCTTGAGGTCAAACTTTCTCAGGAATTAGGAGATAGATTTAAAAAAAAATTTCCCTTGCAGGACGTCGACTGTTTTTTCTTTCTAGGTCAGTGATTTTAGTTTGAACCATAAATTCTGGCTGTTTCCTTTCCCGCATCATAATTTTCATCTGGTCCATTATAACTTTTACTCTGGCATGTGGGAGGCAACACACCATTCAATACTCCCAGTTATAGCTACAGAAGTGCCTGTCTGTTCCCCCGACTATGGAATCTCCTGATACTAATGCTCTGTTTCTTCGCTTCACTTGCCTCCCCTCCCCTTTCGCGAACACGGTCCCATGGCGTCGTTCATGCTTGCCGTTCTCCAAGCTGTTGCCATTGTCACGGACTTCAACTATCCTCTTGTACTACACCAAATAGTTTTTTCTCAAGTTTAATAAAATCAAAAATGCCTACATGGTTTAACCTTGTCAAATGTCATTTTAGACCAAGTGCCCCTTGAGGCTTAACTCCTTTTGAGGCTAAATCCATCACTCAACTTGCCTCTTGTACCCCCCATTGCCTCTTGCTGCCCACCCCATCAGTGTTCGTTTGAAATGGGGGGGACGAATTTTAACAAGGGTGAGCGCGTGGGATTGGGTGCGAGTGGGGGGTTAAATTGGGGAAGATTCTGAGCGCGTTGGGAAGTCGGCTCTAACCCACCGACTTCCGGGTTTTAAGTAGGCAGGACAAGGGAGCCAAACCCGCTCCCAAGAGGCGCGTTGGTATTTCAAATATGTTAATGAGGCTGGCAGCCTCTGATTTAACCTGCTTTGCAGGTTTTACAGTGGGCGGCCGTGTTTCCCAGGCCTCGGTAACCCGGCAGCTGAAGCGGGCACTACTTGTCGGCCAGGTGAAGACCCCTCCCCCAAGCTGTCCACCCCATACAAAGGGTTAGAGATCGTACCTCCTCCTGGGATCCCCGCCAAGGATGATTGACTGTTCTGAATATGGCATCACCAGTGATCTATTCACCTGATCCTTTCAGCTTGTAGTCAGATAGAGAATCATAGCATGATACAGCACAGAAGGAGGCCATTCGGCCCATCGTGCCTGTGCCGGCTCTTTGAAAGACCTGTCCAATTAGTTCCACTCCCCTGCTCTTTCCTCATAGCCCAGCAAATTTTTCCCTTCAATTATTTATCCAGTTCCCTTTTGAAAGTTATTATTGAATCTGCTTCCACCACCCTTTCAGGCAGCGCATTCCAGATCGCAACAACTCGCTGTGTAAAAAAATAAACTCTCATATCTCACCAATGGTTCTTTTTGCCAATTACCTTAAATCTGTGTCCCCTGGTTATCGCCCCCTCTGCCACGGGAAACATTTCAATTTATTTATCAAAATCCTTCATGATTTTGAGCACATCTATTAAATCTCCAGTTAACCATCTCTGCTCCAAGAAGAACAATCCCAGTTTCTCTAGTCCCTCCATGTAACTGAAGTCCCGCATCCCTGGTACCATTCTGGTTATTCTCTGCACCCTCTCCGAGGCCTTGACATCCTTCCTAAAGTGTGGTGCCCAAGATGCATCCTGATATTTAATTAGCTGGGTTGATAACAGCTTTGCATTGCCTGGAAACTTCAGTGACTGATCAATAATTACATCCAAATCCTTTTCCTCCTTTACCTTTGCTAATTTCCAAGCCTATATCAGTGAGCATCAACACTGCATATGATGTCTACACCCATAAGAGGATATAAGAATGAAACTCAGCATTTTAGCAATAACTTGATTATCAGTATAGATGACCTTAGCATTTACAGTACGTTCTGGCAGCTTTTTACTCCAAAGAAAAAATGCCCTGCTTCACAGAGAAAGCAGATGAAGATTTTTTCCCCTCTCTCTCCGTTGGTAGAAACTCTATAGGTAACAGTTGGTTTTATAAACCATTGACCTCCATTATATAGTCTTGCAATTAGTAAATAGTCAGAAGCAATGGCAACAAAGAAATTAGCCAGTCATTAATGCAGTTGTGAATGGGAGATTTAAAGAGAAAACTGCCCTACTAGACAGGCTGCTAAGGCCAAATATGTGGCAACTAAAGGTGATGCTTTTGGATATTGCATCTAGCGCAGATGTACTGTTAATGTTCAGGATGTTATCACTGGCAATTAATCTTGGTTTCTCATGACTTTTTGTCATTTGTTTATTTTTTTAAGGAATGTACCATCAGTACCCCTGTATGTTGCTCGATTCATTCTTGATTGCAGGACAGATGATAGCTAATGTTACGGAGACTAGTGGGTGTGCTTTATATCCGAGCTCAATATTGCTTTGTTGATTTTAAATTGCAAATGGGTGGCATTACATGCAAATAGCCGAGATTCCTGGAATTGGATATTTGTATTATATTGTCACATTATATTTTTTAATTCAAATATTGCTAAGCCTGGTTGGAAACCTGACTTCAAAAGAAATTAAGTGGACAATAGCAGGGACTTTCTGCAATTCTTATGATTTCTCTTTGAATCGGCAAAAAGCTTAATAAACTATGCCTGTGAGATAATACTGCAAGAAGCACACAAGGCTAAAGCGCTTGGATTTGCCTGGTCAGTAACCAGGAATGTGCTTCTTATATTAGAAGAAATTATTTTATTTATTCAGAAATGCTTATTAAGAGTAAATAACCCATTATAGGCTTTTCTGGTTATATTTGCAGTTTATATTTGCACTCTCTCTTGTATTTGAATACACTGTGCTTCAACTTTCTGTTTAATTTGTAAAATATATTCTGTCTGAGCGTGATATCTGCCACTTTGAAAGTGAGCATAATAGCGTAGCGTGAAACCACATTATACATGCAACTGGAAATGGAGTACTGTAATTACCTGAGGATGCATCTTTACAAGGGAAGCTGACCTGAAAGGATTGGCTTTTAGTGTTTTTTTCCTACTTGGGAACTGCTGCAAAACTGTGAACAAACAGTTCAGCAAAAACCCGAAATTGTAACTGCCGCTTCATTTATATTCAAACCGTGACCACCGTGAAACTCGATGAACTGGCTTGGTGGGGTGTTCGGGAGCTAAATTTGCCCTGCTAGAGTTGGCTGTTAACCCAAGATGTTTCTGTGAACTTTTCATTTCATTTCAACTATTTGTAAAATGCGGTCATTGCTGTAGGGCAGAGTTAATCCAGGGTGGATGCGGGAGGAAGTCGCAGCAATAGCCCATGTAAAGCACTTTCCACGATCCTGGTTGAAGTGACTTACATTGCTGAAGGTATGAAGGCAGCTAGTGGAAGTTGTCCTGACTTGTACTGAGTCTATTTTAAGCAGCTGGGTCGGCATGCAGGCGCAGGGAAGGTACCGGACCTGCTTTTCCACTGTGTTGTCGAAGCAGGAGACCTAACATCTCTCACGCACAGGCTGTTGAGTTTAACTCCTGAAAGATTTTCTCCCAACAATGTTGGCTCTTTTTAAATGAATCAACAGACTGAATAAAGATAGAGCAGCCTGTAACTTTTTTTTTAGTACAAGCTTATAATAGTGACTCACTCTTCTTAAGGTCAGATTTAGTGTTTGCGGACTTCACAATCTGACCTGTACCAAAAAAAAGTGCTTCTTGCCAGTTTTCCTAGTATTGAGGTTGTCACTTTCCGAACAGTAAAGATGGTACGATCGGTAATGGATCCAACAGCGCAGTGTCAGGCCGTATAGATCAGAAGGCCCTGGGTTCAATCGCTGGTTAACCTCAGCGTCTTAGCTTGGGAGCAGGAAGACTCAGTAAAGGGTCCTGTCCCCGAGTGTGCTGATGCCGATGAGAACACAGACAACATGGGCGTAAAACCCGCTGATGGTCACTGGGCTCACGTGAAAAATAGCCACTCGGGCGAGCTACCCCAGGGATACAGATAGCCAAAGCATTATACACCAGCAAGAGGTGGTGTGTTCAGGGAGGGGAGGAGGACACAGATTAAAACAAAATGTAAGAAATTAATGAGCAAATAGAATCAGTATCATGGACCAGTTAGGCTGAATAGCCTGTTTCTGTACTGTACATTCCATGTAATATCTAACTCCATAATTTTTTTAGTCAGATTTTAGTTTTGAAAAGGTGATGGTCATTTTTTGCAGCTACCTGTGCTTTTGGATTATAAAAAAACCTTCTCTCCCAACTAAAAAAAACGCTTAAATCTGTGCAAAGTTTTGATCTGAATTTTGTTTTCCCTTTTCTTTCAGCTGATAGTTGAAAAGACCACTGACTACCCTTCCACTGAGTATTCTCTGGTGGAGGATGTTGCCCTCCACTTTACTTGTTTGATGGACAGACTGAATGAGCAGCGCCTGTTTCAGCCAGACCTGTGTGATGTAGACATTGTATTGGTGCGGCAGAAGAACACGTTTCCTGCTCACAAAGGGGTACTCGCGGCCTATAGCCAGTTCTTTCACTCCCTCTTCACGCAAAACAAGCAGCTCCAACGCGTCGAACTTTCGCTGGAAGCTCTAACGTCGCAAGGGTTTCAGCAAATCCTGAACTTTATCTACACTTCAAAGCTGCTGGTAAATGCCTGCAATGTGCAGGATGTGCTGAACGCTGCTGCAGTTCTGCAGATGAATGATATTGCCACCTCCTGTCAAGAATTAATAGATAGCCGGTCCTTAAACTTGACAACGGTGGCTAGCGATATGTCGAAACAGGAAAGTCGCAACAATCCTCTTGGCTCCCAGTTTTACCGCGAGATCAAGCAGGAGGTGGATTCGCATCCTAAAATTTATGCCAGAGAGGGCAACAATCCATACTCGGTGCGTGTGGAGGATAACACTGGGAAGCAGCACTCGCCAATACAGCCAAAACAGCAGTACTACAAGGAGGAGAGTGATAGCCGAACGGTGTGCAAGATTGAGGGAGATGCTGAGGAGTTGGATGATGATTCGGACAGTAGGGGCTCATACAACAGGGAGCAGATCATTGTGGAGGTTAACCTCAACAACCAGACTCTGAATGTTTCTAAAGGGGCTGAGGGCATGTCTTCACCTTCAGAGGCCACGGCTGTATTGGGTAGATGTCCCGAGGGCGAAGAGGATGACGACGAAGAGGATGAGGATGATGATGAGGAGGAGGAGGAGGATGACGATGACGACGATGCTGATGTTGGGGATGAAGAGGAGGATGAAGAAGATGTTAGTGAGGAAGAAGAGGAGGAAGTTGAAGAGAGTGAGGATGATGTAAATGAAGACGATAATGACCCTGATACTCCAGAAGTCAAGACTGAAAGCGGGCAAACGACGCGAAGAACAGCGAGAGCTTCGACTGCCTCTAAAGGCTCGACTCCTGCAGCCCCCAGCAGGTCTCGGAGACAGGCCAAACAGGAAGTGACCACTCGAGGTCGGAAGCGAAAGAAGGATTCTGATGGCTCGAATCAGAAGGTGAAAATCGAAGAGAAACAGAACTTCCCCTGCAAAAAATGCCCCCGGGTCTTCAATAACCGCTGGTACCTAGAGAAGCATATGAATGTTACACACAGCCGCATGCAGATCTGTGATAAGTGTGGCAAGAGATTTGTACTGGAGAGTGAGCTATCGCTGCATCACCAGACTGACTGTGAGAAAAGTATTCAGGTAAGGTCGTTGATTTTCATTGTCAAAATCTCACTTGCAGTCACTAAATGACACCAGATCACCCAGATTAAAAGTTAACTAATGTCCCTTTTGTTTTACTTGACATGTTTGGGACCAGTGTTGATGCTACCTTCAGAAATCTGGTCCTAAACGTGTAGTAGGGTACCTAGCAATATACAGGTACAGAGAAGGCCTGTTGCAACTGGTGAACTCGCACTAGTTTTCCTTTCTGCTGGCTGCTCTGCAGTTTTCAGGCTGGCATCTCCATGCCAATATTGTGTCGACAAAAGTGGTCATGTTTCTTAATTTTATTACTGTTATTTTTGGTCAAAGAGTAAGAAAAAAAATATATAAATTATTTCTCCAATCTACTTTTTGTGTATTTGGATCAAAATCTATTGATGTTAGTAACCTCCTTCACTGCCGAAATGGACACTAATAATTAGCCTGGCTGACCATTCAATAATGTCTTCGTTGTGGGACGGAGGAATGCAGAGTTGGAGGAACGGAGAGTTCTGGAGGGTTATAGGGCTTGAGGTGATGGGGAGGAGTGAGGCCATGAGGGATTTAACATGAGGATGAGAATGTTGGAGGGTCAGGAGCCCGTGTACATCAGGAAGAACAGAAGTGATGGGTGAAACAGGGGATGGGAACGTAGGAACAGGAGTAGGCCATTCAAATAGATCATATCCCATCTGTACCTCAACTCCACTTTACCCTCCTTTGCTCCATATCCCTTGAACTCTGTTCCCTAGCCACTGACTCCATCCCTCTCCCTAACATCTGTCTGAGGCTGAACCACTCTGTTCACAACCTTGGTGTCGTATTTGACCCTAAAATGAGCTTCCGACCACATATCCGCAGCATAACTAAGACCGCCTACATCCACCTCCATAGCATCGCCCGTCTCCGCCCTTGCCTCAGCGCATCCGCTGCTGAAACCCTCATCCATGCCTTTGTTACCTCTAGACTTGACTATTCCAACGCACTCCTGGCTGGCCTCCCACATTCTACCCTACGTAAACTTGAGGTGATCCAAAACTCATGTCCTAGCTCATACCAAGTCCCATTCACCATTCACCCCTGTGCTCGCTGACCTACATTGGCTCCCGGTTAAGCAACGCCTTGATTTCAAAATTCTCATCCTTGTTTTCAAATCCCTCCATGGCCTCGCCCCTCCCTATCTCTGTAATCTCCTTCAGCCCCACAACACCCCCCCCCCCCCCCCCAAAGTTATCTGCGCTCCTCAAATTCTGTCCTCTTGAGCATCCCTGATTATAATCGCTCAACCATTGATGGCCGTGCCGTCTGTTGCCTAGGCCCTAATCTCTGGAATTCCCTGCCTAAACCTCTCTGCCTCGCTACCTCTTTTTCCTCCTTTAAGGCGCTCCTTAAAATCTACCTCTTCGACCAAACTTTTGGTCACCTGCACTAATTTCTCCTTATGTGGCTCGGTGTCAAATTATTTTGTCTTCTAATACTCCTGTGAAGCGCCTTGGGATGTTTTACTACATTAAAGGCGCTATATAAATACAAGTTGTTGTTAGTTTTACAGAAATCTATGGAACTCAGTCTTGAAAATTTCATTGACCCAGCATCCACAGCCTTTTAGGGGAGAGAGATTCCAGATTTCTAATACCCTGGTAAGCTGGCTGTAGTGAGGGATAGGATATGAGCAAGAGTGTTTCAGATGAGTGGGTTGTGGAGGGTGGGAGATTGCTCAGGAGAGCTTTGGAATAAGAGTCTGAAGGTGACTGAGCATGGATGAGGGTTTCAGCCGCAGATGGGCCGAGATGGTACGAAGGTGGAAGTAGGCGGTCTTTGTGATGGAGTGGATATGGGGTTAGAAACCGAGCTTTGAATCAAATGGGACTATGCGGTTACAGTCTGGTTCAACCAGAGACAGTGGCCAGGGAGAAGGATGGAATCAGTAGTAAGGGTACGGAGCTTGACTCATCCAAGACTGGCGGTCTGACGAGCAGTCTGACAGCATAGAGGCGGTGGAAGGTCAAGAAAGGGGTGGTGGAGAGGTAGATCTGGGAGTTATCAGCATGCATGTGAAAGCTGATCCCCCATGCCTTAGGATGATGTTGCAAAGGGGCAACATGTAGGAGAAGAAGAAGAGGGGGACCAAAGATAGATCCTTGGGGGAACCCCAAAAGTTACGGTGCAGGAAGAGATGCTGTTGCTGGAGATGCTCTGGCTACCATTGGATAGGGAAGAGTGGAACTAAGCAAGGGCACTCCCACTGAGCTGTAAAACGGAGATGGAGGCATTGAAGGAGGTGGATGGTGTGGTCGACCGTGTCAGAGGCTGCACAGAGGTTGAAAAGGATGAGGAGGGAACTGCACCACAGTCACAGAAAATGTAATTTGTGACTTTGATTAATTCTGATTCAGGGCTGTGGCAGGGTAGAAATCTTGATTGGAGAGATTCAAAAAATAGAGTTGGGGATGGAATTCGGAGGCGACAACATGTTCAAAGACTTTGGAGAGAAACGGGTGGTTGTCGCTGAGGGCGGTAGTTTACAAGGACAGAGGGGCCGGGGGGGGGGGGGGGGGGGAATTTTGTGGAGGACAATGATGACAGCGATTTTGAAAGGAAGGGGGTGGGTCAGTGCCTGAGCAGATTTAACTGTTTCCCAGTCAACCAGCATGGGGGATAGGGAAGGGAAGTTGGGTGGGCCGCAGTTCAGTGACGGTGGGATTAGTAGAGCAGGAGGTGGGTACGAGGGGCGATGGGAGAGACCCTAGAGAAGGACATGGAATTGGGGCTAAGGAAGGGGTCCTGATGGGAGGTTTGGCTTTAAGTCCAGCAGCTCCTTGCAAATCCAAGATAGGCTTAAATGGAACCACTGGAATCAATACAGTAAGCTCTGAGGTGGCAACATTTGTCTCAAATTTTGACATCCCAGATTTAAATGGATTAAGGTACAGAAACCTGATTCTACTTCTAGCCCAGTTTTAAGTCAGGTGTTTGGGATTCACATCAGCACAAAATGTCTGGTGCAATTCAGGAGTGAAGTAGTTAAACTTGCAGCGAAGACATAAAATAATAGTGCTTCATATTTAATAAGTGGTGTGAGGCCATCTTGAGCATTTAGTCTCCGACCACTGTAGCTTATCACCGGGCGCATTGTAATAAGAGTTCCCAGGTGGTCCCATTTACTATCAGAACTTTTTTATTTTAAAATTCATTTTTAACCATTTTAGTGTTGAAAGAGAGATCTGTCTTATCAGTTCTACACTAAAATAAGTTTAACCAGCACTTATGTAACACCCCTATTTAAGAAAGGAGGGAGACAGAAAGCAGGAAACTATAGACCAGTTAGCCTAACATCTGTCATTGGGAAAATGCTGGAGTCCTTCATTAAGGAAGCAGTAGCAGGGCATTTGGAAAATCATAATGCAGTCAGGCAGAGTCAGCATGGTTTTATGAAAGGGAAATCATGTTTAACAAATTTGCTGGAGTTCTTTGAGGAGGTAACGAAGCAGGGTGGACAAAGGTGAACCAGTAGATGAGGTGTATTTGGATTTCCAGAAGGCATTCGATAAGGTGCCACATAAAAGGTTACTGCATAAGATAAGAGTTCACGGAATTGGGGGTAATATATTAGCATGGATAGAGAATTGGCTAACTAACAGAAAGCAGTGAGTCGGGATAAATGGGTCATTTTCCGGTTGGCAAACGGTAACTAGTGGGGTGCCACAGGGATCGGTGCTGGGGCCTCAACTATTTACAATCTACATTAATAACTTGGATGAAGGGACCGAATATAATGTAGCCAAGTTTGCGGATGATACAAAGATGGGTGGGAAAGCAAGTTGTGCAGAGGACTTAAAGAATCTGCAAAGGGATAGACAGGCTAAGTGAGTGGGCAAACATTTGGCAGATGGAGTATAATGTGGGAAAGTGCGAGGTTATCCACTTTGGCAGGAAAAATAAAAAAGCAAATTATTATTTAAATGGAGAGAGATTACAAAATGCTACAGTTCAGAGGGACCTGGGGGTCCTTGTGCATGAAACACACAGAGTTAGCATGCAGGTACAACAAGTAATCAAAAAGGCAAATGGAATGTTGGCCTTTATTTCAAAGGGGTTGGAGTATAAAAACAGGGAAGTCCTGCTACAACTGTACAAGGTATTGGTGAGACCACACCTTGAGTACTGCATACAGTTTTGGTCTCCTTATTTAAGGAAGGATATACTTGCATTGGAGGCAGTTCAGAGACGATTCACTAGGTTAATTCCAGAGATGAGGGGGTTGACTTATGAGGAAAGGTTGAGCAGGCTGGGCCTATACTCATTGGAATTTAGAAGAATGAGAGGTGATCTTATTGAAACATATAAGATACTGAGGGGGCTCGACAAGGTAGATGCAGAGAGGATGTTTCCCCTTGTGGGGAAATGTAGAACTCGGGGGCACAGTTTTAGAATAAAAGGTCGTCCTTTTAGAACTGAGATGAGGAGGAATTTCTTCTGAGGGTCGTGAATCTGTGGAATTCTCTGCCCCAGAGAGCTGTGGAGGCTGGGTCATTAAATACATTTAAGGTGGAGATAGACAGATTTTTGCAAGATAAGGGAGTGAAGGGTTATGGGGAGCGGGCAGGGAAGTGGCTTTGAGCCCAAGATCAGCCATGATCTTATTGAATGGCGGAGCAGGCTCGAGGGGCCAAGTGGCCTATTCCTGCTCCTATTTCTTATGTTCTTAGCTGGAGAGTGATGCCGAGGATGTAGTAACACTTGGATCTGCTGGCTCTGCATTGCATTCATCAAGCACCCTTTCCAAAGCAACAGTATGATTGCACCCTTTATACTCTGTATGATGGATACATTTTTTGGTCTGGAGATTACTTCATGATACTGAAATAACCATATGACTGGGACTCTCCTGCCATTTGCATGTAGTGTCAGTAAATTAGGGAGGGGATTGGATAGATATTTGACGGAGAAAGTGATGGCTGTGGTATCAGCGATGGGGTTTGGCATTCAGATTTTGGGGCCAGCAGATGGACCACAATGCTCTCCTGCTCGACCAGTGCAGCTGGAGCCCTGGGCCCAGCCCCCAGACCTTCGAGGGTTCATGAGCCGATCTCAAGGGGTTTGCGAAGTCCTCGGATTGCTGCATTTTTCAGTATTTGTTGACTCATTGTCATATTATTGCTGTTGCTTAATACTAATTTCTATTGGGTAGCTAACATTGTCTTTTGGAAATCAGGACGTTGTCTGTATTTGCAGGGGTTGCCCAGGCATGTGTGATATTTGCAGACCCAAAAATTTGCATACCAGTCCTATATTCTCCCTCCATTTCCAAACAGTTCTTTGGCTGCTGCATTGAAGATTGTGGGGAGTGCACTTTTAGAACCACAGGTCTGCTCTAGTTTTATTGCTGGCACTGTAACTACTTGAAAATTCCCCTTTAGTAACCAAATGTAGGTTACTTTTCAGTTCTGGTAAGCTGGAAAAAAAACACACACACATTTAATCAAAAGCTCTCTATTTGCATTAATACATGTTGCACTCTCCAATCCTTGACTCTTGTCGTTGTTTACCTATCCTGCCAACATCTCATTGCACCAATGTCTGATTTTTTTTTTAATTATTAATTTCCTTAGGTTAAAATTAAAGCAAGTTCTTGGTGGGTGAAACATTCAGTTTACATCAACTTTATTTTTTTTTCTTAAATGTCCAAGTTTGTAAATAACATGTACAACATGGCTGGGGTTATCAGTTTGCACACTTCCTCCCCCCTCACCTCACCCCACCCCACCTCCCCACCCATTTATATTTTGTTGGACAGAAAAATCGCAAACTGTCAAACATACAAGCAGAAAGCCCAACCTATAGTTTCAGCACAAAACAACGAATGAAATTATAGAGATTATAAAAGTTAAATGTGTGTGCCCATGCTTTATTTTCAACTTGTATCAGATACAATCCATGGGTTACAAATTTCGAATGTCATTCATGAGGAGCCCCTTGGAGTAGTGAGCGAGCAGTCAAAGTCGGTACTTGATTCACCTAGTGAGATTGTCTTCTCTTTCAACACCATGGAGGGGTTCCCTATCTTTGTGATGTACTTGATGCATCACCTGGCAGTTGGAGGATGTGAAGGGAGAGCTGCTGAGTCCAGCAGGATGCTGTATATTGCTGGTCTCGGGACACTTGTACTCTCTCTTTGCCCCTCTTCATCAGCAGCCCTCAGTGGGTGTGTGGACTCTGGAATTTGAAGTAAATATCTAGATTTGCTAAGTGTGCAACTCTTCCAGGAGTTCTCAGTAAATGAACCATCCGTTGAAATGCTCTTGACACTTTGGGACTGACCATTTTTCGATTTTAATAATGCATTTTTGATTTACCTTGGATTGATTTGACGCACTTCCTTAACTATCAGTTCCTTTTTATAAACTAGTACTGAAACTTTATTAAAAAGAATGGGCCCATTTTGTTGTGGATTACTCGATCTCTGCTCTGCTGCCCCAGGTGTCCTGAGACCAGTCAGAATTGGCAGATTGTTGAAAACTGGTATCTAGAATCTTGATATTTCTCATTCATTTTAAAAATAAAACTTCCCACACACGTAACCTTCATATTTCAATGGTACATGATTGTGTCAGTATTATCATCTGGCTGTGTTCATAACTAAGCATCTATTTCTCTACCACTCTTCAACCTTGGAGGTGTCCTGTATTATTGATCTTGGCACTTTCACCTCGCTTTCCCAATTTAAAAAAAAAATGATCACTCGAAGCTGCATTTTGTACATTATGGTAGGAATTTAGGAACCCTGTACCTATTGGGTATTTTTCTTACTGGTTTCATCAGGCATGAAGACCTTCAGGTTTCCACAGTGAATGTCAGCCTCAGGAATGTGCTTGTTTTATGTGCTCACACTGCTGACCTTCACTCGCTTGGCCCTGGGTTTGGTCTTCCCCCCCCCCCCCCCCCCCCCCCCCCCCCCCCCCCCCCCCCAGTTGGCAGGAACCTAGGGGATCAAATACAGAGGTCAGCAAAGTTAAATATAGCATTTTTGTGAGTTCCTGCAGTGAACCTCCCCTGTCACACTTTGAATATCTTTTTGCTGTGAACAGCATTTGGACGAATTACATCATGTTGACAAGCAGGCTTCATTTATTCATGCAACTTGTCAAATTTTGCTGAAAGTTATGCGGCCCTGCAGTTTTTTTTTTAATGCTTGCAGTGTCTAATAGCTTTCCAAAGCAAAAACTGTTCTAAAGTTCTGGCGGGTTGCTTCAGTTTGCAGTACTCAGACTGTAGCATTGTGTTGCTGGTCAAACTGGGTTGTCAAGTCAAATTTTTGGTACGGTATAATGAAGCGCGCGCTGCTGCCCAGCATATCTAAATTTTGCTTTAGTTCTCTTCCTTTTTTTTTGTTTCTCCTTTTGCTTAACAAAATACCTTTCTCATTCTTGTTGCTCCCTTACCCCCACTTCACAATTCTATTCCTGATCTTCTCCGCCTTCGTGCATCTCTCCTAACCTTCAAAAGTCTCCTTAAAACCTGCCTCTTTGACCCTGCAGTTCGACCACTGCCCCCTAACTCTCTTTCTCCTGTTTGGGTCCGATTCCCACTTTGCGCAGCATCGGGGTGTCTTTTTATGTTAAAGGTGCTGTACAGCTGGCAGCTGCTGTTTTCCTTTGCTCGTTCTGCCGGTCTTGTTTTCATGCAGTGTGGTGCTGCTGTCCCCGTGTTAACCAAGCTCCTGGACATCATGTATACCGGTTTCACATTTTAACACCTTTTGAATATTTTTTTTTCCTCCTTGTACCTCCTGGCACAAACTGCCTGTTGTCTCAGTCGGATCCAAGTTCTGCCTACATTGTTAACACTGGCCTACGAGCTCAGTAACTTCAGAACGCTTTTTTAAGTTTGTAACCCAACTTCCTTAATGACTTCCTCTCAGAAGACCCCGAGTTCCTTTTGAAAGTGGGCCTGCGAGGCGCCATGTGTGCGCCGACATCTAAAACAACAGTAGGGGCTTTTTGTCGAAACACTTGGGAGCTTTTCGAAAATCTTCACTTGAGCATCTGATTGTGGTTAAGCTAACCAAGCATTTCTGGCTGGTAATTCACGTCACTCCGAAATCGTGCTTTCGGAGTACAGGGTAAACGGGTACAATCTCCGATCGAGGGTCAAATGGAAGCAATAGAGTAAATTGGAAGGGGAGAAATTGTAAGTTGTACTGCTATAATAAAAGTGTTCTAAGAAAAGTGGCGTGTAAAGCAGTGGATGTTTTATTATTTGTTTTGTTGTTGGTTGGTTGGGTGGGGCTACCAATTGACCCATTTTCCTCTTTGCTCTCCCAGCTGGCAAATTCTGTATTTTTTTTTTAAAAGTTGACGATATTTTAAAAGCAATAATCAATGCAAACTTTTCAGCAATGTTTGCATTAATAACTTATTTATTTTTAGAATAGTTTTGCCTTCCATATCTTTCACATGGTGGGATTTGTGCTCCTTTTTCTAATTTTGAGAGTGCTTATATGCAGCCAAGACTAACGTAGCAACAAAATGGTCTGGTGCAGATTAGAGGGCTCAGTATTAACCTGTTGCCAGGTTATTGATGCACCAACTGGTCCTGATGATGTTGATCTGTCTTGCTCTCCGGGTCGGCGAATGGGATTTTAACATGCACTGTTGCTTCAACGGGCCCACAAATGGATTCCATGCTTTTTGTACAATGGCGTCCTTCTATTGTGCGACTATTGGACTGGGCAGTGAATCTTGATGCAGGCTCATACTCTACGCCCTGCCCTGCCCTGGTGAATGCATTCTCGAGGTGTTTGTACTGCGCTGATCCACCGGTGGAATGCTTTATAATGGTGGCCTGTTCTTCTCTGTGCGTCTATTTGCTTGTCTAGTCTTTCCACAACTGCTTCTGAAAGACATGTCATTTTAAAGTTTTAGTATGGAATTTTCATGTGCACCCAAGTGCTGCTACCTGGCTCTTTTTAAAAAAACAACGTAGCTAGGGTTTCCTGGTATCCACCCAATTCAGCACTGATCAAGGTTCAAACCTGGGATATTTCTGCTCTGCGTGGTTTAGTTTCATCCTCGACGTTGCATTTAGCCATTGAGTTCCCCCAAAGGAGGAAGCTGATTTTTTTTTTTTATAAACCCATTGCATGTAGCATGTGCTTTGCTTCAGTCGCAGATGCCATCCTTCCTTGTCCGGTACAAATTTCAAGAATTAGAGTACCTCAGTAGTCAATAGCACCGGCCGTAAATGTTAATCGTGGATTATTTAGTGCCTGTAACAGTAAGCTCTACTACACACCCACCAGTACCATTCTTGCTTTCTTTTATTGTTGGTTTGCTTCAGACCAGTAATATCATCCGTTACTGGTCCCACTGTGGAGCAGTCCTGTAGCCTTAGTTGTCTGAGCCTCATAATTATAAATACAGCTTGAAGTGATGAGCAGATGGACATTTGACCCATTGAGTGCCATTGCCTTGGTGCCTATAGAGTGGCATTGCCCTAAATTGTTGAGCGCAGTGCATTTTCCTTTTGACTCCAAATGAAGAAAATGTTGAAACATGAATTTCAGCCAAAGTTTCTGATCAGTTATTGCTCTAACATTGCATTGGAAAGGTATGCTGGGTAGACAGAGAAAACACAACATTTCAGGTTTTGCAGGAGAGAGAGGTTTTCTCCTCCAGCAATTTTTCCCTGTAGGCCACAGCAGTACTAAGCTGTACGAGTGTTGCTGTGTCTCTACAGTTTCCAATAACTACATTTCAAAACTTACTTTCAGTTTAGATCATGCAAAATACAGGAAACTTTCGTTTATCCGGCACCCAAATATCCGGAATTCTCGCTTAACCGGCAAAAATCATCCTCCGAAAACTCCTCTCAAATAACCGGCAATGTTGCCGAGTCGCAGTCGAGTCTCCGTGAACGCCGAGTGCTCCGAAAAATCCTCTCAAATAACCGGCAATGTTGCCGATCCCGAGTCCGAGTCCGCGAACGCCGATTTAGTCAGATGGGGTACTTTTCAAAAGTGCCACTACTCGGCCTCCTGGCGCTGTCGCAAGTCCGAAACATTGCAGTAGCATGAGTAGATTCTCCCGTGCTGCTTGGAGTCTCTTTGTTAAAAATAGCCTCGGTAGATATAACTCTCTGTTATCCGGTACTTTCGATAAACCGGCACCACGCCGGTCCCGTCGATGCCGGATAAACGAAAGTTTCCTGTATAATCTTAGCACCATTTTGGGTGACTTCTACTTTTAAGCTGGAATTTTACTTCTTTGTGCAATCTCCACATAAAAGCAAATAGAATATCATCCAAGAAAGATGTCAAGGCCTTGGAGAGGAGGTTTATCCGAATGATACCAGGGCTGAGGGACTTCAGTTATGTGGAGAAGCTGGGGCTGTGTTCTCCTTGGAGCTGAGAAAGTTAAGGGGTGATTTAATGGATGTGTTCAAAGTTTATGAGGGTTTCGATAAATAAGAAGAAATTGCTTCCACTGGCGGGAGGGTCAGTAACCAGAGGACACAGATTTAAGATAATTGGCAAAAGAACCAGAGGGGAGAGGAGGAGAAATTTTTAGGTGCAACACGTTGTGATCTGGAATGCACCAGTGGTGGAAGCAGATTCAATAGTAACATTCAAAAAGGATTTGGATATATGCTTAAAAAGGAAAACATTGCCAGGGCGTGGGGAAAGAGCAGGGGAGTGGAACTAATTGGATATCTCTTTCAAAGAGCCGACACAGGCACAATGGGCCGAATGGCCGTCTCCTATGCTGTAAAATTCTTCATCCAAATGAGGGAAATCATTAGGCACTATCCATTCTTAATATTTATGGAAGCTACTTCATCTTGTTCTGGTTACACACCATGCTCCTTATGCTCTCGTCACCCAACTTCAAGAAAACAATCTTTAACCTACAGTTTGTTTCCCTCCCCTTTTGCTTTGCAGCATTTTATTGCTCTGTTTAGTTGTTTATATCTGTTGCAGGGTTTTTTTTTGTTTCCCCACCCACAGCCTCCTATGACTCGCACAATTTTGGTGTCAACTTGAAGCCTACAAGTTGTTGTGGGTGCACTATCTGGGAGTTAACTGTCGGTTACTTAAAGGTTTCTGGGAGAATTCACGTCTTCTGGTTTATACATAGTTTTGTTGTTTTCGGTATGTTAGCTAATGTGTGCGAAGTCTGTCCTGCACATTGGGCCAGCCAGTGAGAAGAGAGCAATACTGATCCTCAACTTTACCAACATATGGTGCAGATACGGTGCCAATTATATCTCTGCCAATTATAACTCCGTTCTGTATGTTGATGACAGTGCTGACTTAACCAGTTACTGCAACAGTGTACACATGAGGTTTTGGGAGGGGAGTGGTCCATTGGGCAGCCTGGGATTGGAGACGCATTTAATAAACTTTAGGACTCCCTATTGACCCACAGCAATACCTCCTGTAGATTCTCTTTAAGACAGATGTCTCTTTGAGAAGCAAGATGGTACGATGCTGAAAACTTTCAAGAAATGTCAGCAGCACCTCTAAAGCGACCTTCTAGAGGATGCTGTGGTTTAATTTAAGCATGAGAATGGGATATCATTACACCTAGGTTCAAAACAACCAGCAAAGGCCTTGTAGAAAAAAAATGCCTTGCTGCTATGTTCTCTTCCTCATATCAATGACTTTGTAACATTGATTCCAAATATTGGTTTACTTGCCTGGGTCGATTGTATTTTATGCTTTGTAGTTGTGTTCAGACCTGGTTAGATGCGTGGTTGAGAGTTCCTTGCTTCAAGCTTTTGTTTTTTGTGTACGCCCCTTTAATTCAAAGGGCTAATTTTCTTGGGACAGACCGACCATGCCTTTTGGCTTCAAAAGTGAAGAAATTACTTCCTTTCCAATCTTTAGAGCAGCGTCCCCAAGGCCAAGAAAACTACAGGTTTTACTTCTTTTGAAGTCCAAAGAGCAGAAGGTGTATGATTCACACTGGAATGCTGGTGAATAACTTTATCCTTGGAGTAGTTCAAGTTAGTGGCACTGCCCCACATCATTAAGGCAGTGACTCAAACAGGCTGGCCAGCAGCCGTACACTTCAGGGACATGTACTTTCACATTAAGATAAAATTAATTCTGTGGCAATATTTGGCTAATAATTTTCCTGCTTCAGATTGCCATCCAGTCCCAAATCGCAGTTCCTGGCACTCCCGTATGGACCCTCTTCCTGATGCAAATGTAATGATACCAGAGCAGCCTCCTGGAATAAAGGAAGACTTGAATTTGTCTCTCCCCCCCCCCCCTCCAACCCCCCATCCCCAGCGGGAGCAGAGTACATATATTGAAAGGAATGTTACAAGGTAGAATGATTACTCTATGTTTAGTATTATGGAGGTCAGACACTTTTATACTTAACATACTTCCTATGTTCCTCAAAGAAAATTGCCCTTGAGAATTGCCCTTAAACATTCACTCCCTCCACCACCGGCGTACCGTGGCTGCAGTGTGTATCATCTACAAGATGCACTGCAGCAACCTGCCAAGGCTTCTTCGACAGCACCTCCCAAACCCGCGACCTCTACCACCTAGAAGGACAAGGGCAGCAGGTGCATGGGAACAACATCACCTCTTAAGTTCCCCTCCAAGTCACACACCATCCTGACTTGGAAATATAATCCTTCATCCTCGCTGGGGTCAAAATCCTGGAACTCCGTACCTAACAGCACTGTGGGAGTACCTTCACCACAGGAACTGCAGCGGTTCGAGAAGGCGGCTCATCACCACCTTCTCGAGGGCAATTAGGGATGGGCAATAAATGCTGGCCTTGCCAGTGATGCCCACATCCCAGGAACGAATAAAAAAGTTCCCCTTTTGATCAATTATTGACCTCTGGAGGTTGAGCTACATTCAAAGAATGGGAAGATCATTATCTGTAGCTGGCATGCTGAGACCGGGACATTTTTCTACTTTTCTATCAGAGACTACCTTTCCCATCGCAGCCAGATGCAGCATAAAGTTCCATCTACACTATATCTACAATGTCTTAACCTCCGCCTCCAAAGAGCAAATTTTACTGCTTCATTGTGATATTTCCGTTTCCCAAACCAGCCATCCTTGTGGCCAGTTAGTGTTGCAGTAGTGGAAAATAAGTTGCAACAAGGTTTGAGTTTTTACACCTGCAGTTTCTCCGCCTGTTGAGTTTCTGATCGCAGAAATATCGAGAGGAACCGAGACACTTGCCCATGGTGGAGAGGGCTGTGGACTGTTGATAGGACAGTCCTTACCAGGCTGCTTTCATGCACTTGCTAGCTATCACTCAGAGGTCTGGTAACCTGTCCAGGTTGAAGCACGGTCCAGTCTTGGCTTGGGCTTCCAGTAATTAGGCCATTTTAATCTTGGACATTGGGAAAGAAAGAAGAATGAACTTGCCTTCATAAAGTGCCTTTCAGGTCCAGTGAGTTACTTTTGAAGCGTAGTTATGTAGGCAAATCTGGTAGCCAATTTGGACCCAGCAAGATGCCAAAAACAACGATAAGTTTAATGATTAGTTAATCTGTTCTTGTGGTGGTGTTTGAAGAAAAAATGTTGGCCAAGACATTGGGAGAACTCCCCTACTCTTCATGGAATCTTTAACATTCATCTGAACAAGCTAATGAGCCTTGGTTTAACGTCTCATCCAAAAGACGGTACTTTCAAAAGTGCAGCATTCCCTCAGTGTTGCATTGAAGTGTCAGCCAAGATTATGTGCTCAAGTCCTGGGGCTTGAACCAACACCTTCTGACTGAGGTGAAATTGCTACCATGGAGCCAAGCTGATGCTGAGTTCTGATGAAGGGTCTTGTACCTGAAACCACAGACGCCTGATCTGGTGAGTTCCTTCTGTTTTTGCTTTTGACACCTTGAGCTTTGGTAGAGCAGAGCAGAGGGGTTTCCAAAGATGTTCTATTCATGCACAGTGTGAAAGTTTTCTCATTTATAGTGTCCATTTGTAGTGCAAGAAACTCAGTTGACTTCAACATTTTCACACTGCATGCACGTGGTAAGTTGTACATGTCCAGAGTAAATTTTCTTTAAAAATTGCTTCATTTACTATGCAACTCAGCAAAAAATATGACCTTGGCAGATTCAAGTGCCTACTGTGGGATATGCTTTCCTCTCCCCTGCTCTTACCCCCACTTGAGCACGCTGTACTGCAGGTAAACTTTTTTTTAAATGGAATTATCCAATAATTTGAATTAAACAATGCAGCAAAGTAGGAATTTAATGCTTAAAGATTGAAATATTAGATAATTTGTATTGAGCAACTTTGGGTTACAAGGAATAGACTAAGTTGTAGAATACCGCATGTTTTTAACTTTATATTAGTTTGGAAACATTTTGTCAATACTGCAGAATTTGGATGGACAGGATCTAATCAGCATAGAAGTTTACAGCACAGGAGAAGGCCGTTCATCTCATTGAGTTTGTGCCGGTTCTTTGCTGGATCAATCTGAAACCACTGCCCCACGTTCTCCCCATGGCCCTGTATCTTCAAGTATTTATCTATTTTTCTCTAAAAGATGCAGTGGTCTCCTCTCAACCACTGCAGCATAAAGGATTTCACCCTTCTTCTACCTGTCTCCTCACCCTTAGTGAAAATTTTAAATTGATGGTCCCTCATCACTGACTCCCAACCAATGAAAGTAATCTTTCCCTATTCACCCTATCAAAACTCGACATCATTAAAAAAAAACCTATGTTAATTCTCCTCTTGGCCTTCTCTGTTCCAAAATCTCATATCTTTCTTCATAACATAAGTTTCCCATCACTGCTATAATGCTGGTAAATCTACACTGTGCACTGTATGTTTTAACATCCTTTCTATAATGGGATGCCCAAAGACTGCACACAGGAATCTGTTGCCCATGTTTAAGCTCGCCCCTTGACTAGTTTTGGATGGGTACCCTCCAGCGGTAGGTGGTTCTGGGCTGGGGAAATTTGGTAAAAGGCAGACAAGGAGAAACTAACCTAGAATAATAAGGCTTTTGTACTCATCAACAAAAAAAATCGCCCAAAAAACAAGTGAACTTTATCATAACTGGAATGGAGCACACAGAAAGCATTTAGTATAAAGGGTGGATTTGGCAGTGAAGTCAGTTAAAGCATAAAAGTACATCAGTAAATGATACTGCGATTACTGAGCACAAAACCATTACTGGTTTTAAAGTGGTTATTCCTCATAAGAGGGTTTTTGTTGCTGGGAATTGAGAGATCCTGGCATCAAACTGGTGTAATTAGACCAAGGACTTGTAATCTGGATGTAATTGTTCCATAGTTAGAGTAAATTGCACACTTGGTGTGGTAATAATTTTTAAAGAGAATCTTGTGTGCCTGAGGTTGCTAAGATTTACTAGATGGCTAGGAGCACAAAAATACAATTACTGGCAATGGAGAATTATTTTTTTTTTCCCTGTGAACTTTATGATCATCAAGTTGA
Organism: Squalus acanthias; assembly: GCA_030390025.1. NCBI lineage: Eukaryota > Metazoa > Chordata > Chondrichthyes > Squaliformes > Squalidae > Squalus > Squalus acanthias. Next base: position 169,600,662 of record CM059428.1, on the reverse strand, counting down.
GGGAGGTTGGTGGGGATGGAACATTTCCTATTTTAGACACCCAGTGTCGATGATCATGCACTAGCTACCAGGAGAGAGAGCTAGCAGAAAAGTCTTAACATATGTAGTTAGAGCAGGGAATGCTTTGCCAGAACAGATATAGCATTAGTAAAGCTTCCATACCTCTGCCAAAATACTGAACTTCTGCCTCAACATCAGAGGAGTGCATCCCGTTGCACTAGTATGACTTAGGTGTGAGAAACATAGAAACATAGAAACATAGAATCTAGGAGCAGGAGTAGGCCATTCGGCCCGTCGAGCCTGCACCACCATTCAATACGATCATGGCTGATCATTCAAATCCAGTACCCTGTCCCTGCTTTAATCCCCACAGTACACATATCCCACCTGACCCCCGTAACCCCACGTATTTAATTCCCCCTAACATATCCCATCCTATCCCCATAACCCCACATATTTAATCCCCCCCTAACACTAAGGGTCAATTTATCATAGCCAAATCAACCTAACCCGCACATTTTTGGACAGAGACTGCTAGTTAGTGTCAAATATGGGGCGGTTTTGTGCTGGATTGAGACACATTTGTGGGATTCTTACAGCCAGCAGATAGGAGAATTCATCCATTAATCTTGAATAGATTTGAACCCAGATCCCAGAGGTGAAAGGCCAATGTCCTAGCCCACTATAATTTTAAGGTTTAATTTGGTGACTTGTGTGTTAAGTTTTGTTTGCTTGGAGGTGAACAGCCAAAAACATCCCTATCTACTAATGTATTATGTTTAAATATCGGAAAGGCTAGGACCTTGGAGACGTTTGCCCAGATCCGTTGCAGTCGAAGCAACAACCTCTACTTTGGATTAGAAAGCATCAGCGCAGGCAAAGGGGTCAATTGTAGCTGGCTGGCTAGTTTAATGGGCGCACCCGAGCACATCATATGTTCTCTTTATTTCAGCCTGCTTTTTAAGTATTTGACTTGGGCCTTGAAATCACGCTACAGGAAAATGGGTGCGAGCGTGTAATGCAGCTGTCGCGATTACTCTCTACGGAGGAGTTGGTCCACTTAAAATTAATTTTATATCCTAAAGGACACAAGTATAAACGCACACAAAGTGGAGTCAAGTGGTTAACTGCTGATTAATTCCTTTATAGGAGAGCCGGAAATGTTCAATGCTGAATGGAGAATGAACGGTAGTTTCTGCAGTGCCAATATATTGGATGCTATTGATGGGTGGTGGGGAAACGTTCAGAGACAATAATCTCTTCTGATGGGTGCTGTACTGTATAAGCCTGACCTGCTAAATAGTCAGTTTACTTGATAATTTGCTTAGAACTTGGATTTTTGATGATATCCCAGTTTTCCTGCCTCTTGCTTCACAATTGACACCACCTTTTATTGATCACTATTTCCTGGTAATTAACTGCAAATTATCGCCCATATTAATGTTTCAGTGAGAACATCATTGCATATCACCCACACAGAGTGTTGTCCACTGTATCAGCAAAAAGTGAAAGCTAAATTAAATTGATTAGTGTTAGACCAGGCTAGGGGGAGAGGAAATGATCAGTGGGGATTTCTGCTTCTGACACACTCCAGCTGGAAAAGTGCACGTGTGTGACGACGGCTGAGGTTCGGAGCAGCCTCGTCTCTGATGTCCTCCCTGGTGAATAACCTGCTAACGTTTACTGTCCAGGATTTCCATTAGGCTGAGGTGCCCAGAGACATCTTGAACCAATGGAACTGTAGCAAGAGTCAACATTTTTGGGAGGAGAGGAGCAAACTTATTTTTCTTGGGTAGATATAGAAGAATGATTTTCAAAGGAGTAATCTCATTTCAGGCTTGCTTGATTATTGAAAACTCTCAGTTAATGTCATTGTCTGAACTGGCTATTGGAGCATGCTACAGGGATTAGTTGAGGCAGAGACCATTGCATCTTTTACGGGATGATCTTTGAAGTTGTGCGATATTCATGGTAATGGGGAAAGAGCAGGGCAGTGGGATTAGTTTTTGGATTGCTCTAGCAAAGAGCTGGCACAGGCCAATAAGCCAAATGGCTGCCTCCTGTGCTGTAGATCTCAAGGTTCTAACTCCATGATTAGATTACAGTAATCACAAGAAAGATACAGCCATTCAGCCCATCTTAGCTCATTCATTGCATTCCTCCCATCACATTATTCAGCTGGATCTTGAATTGAATCTCATGTTTTGCCTCTGTTACCCTACCCAGAAGACTATTCCAAATGTTTGTGTGACATCAGTCCTAAATTGATCTTTGACAAATTATAGGCTGTCTGTTTAACTGTTTAATGTTGTCACTTAACTAGAAGTAGTGCTCCAGATTGTATACCATAATAGAGTCCCTCTTGGTGACTTGCTTTCAAGGTTGAAGAGCCTACGTTTTTCTAGTCTTTCCTCATGACTCGATGCTCTGACTCATGGGATGAACTTCGCGGCTCTTTGCACCATCTCTATGACAGGAATGTCTCCTTTGTGCCTTGGTGACCAAAATGTGCTCCAGTAATCAAGATGCAGTCTGACCTGTGCACTGTGCAGTTTGAGCATGACATCCTCCAAATTACACTCTACTTATTTGACGAAAGTTCAACATGCTCTGGCTCATTTCTGTTTCACAGTATTTGCCGTGTTCAGTCCTCTATTGCACCCCCGTCTCTATGAACCTCACTTTTACCCAGTTCTGCAGCCTCCAAAGTGTAAATATGCCACCCATTATTCCATCTTAGCAATATTTTCTTGCCAGGAGATCAAAATATTCTTCTATCTCAATGGCCTTTTTAAAGTAACCGTGAAGTCAGACTTTAGAAGTGCTGTGTACAGTTACTTCATGGGAAACAATAGATTTTCTGATGTGTTGGAAGTTTAAAATCTGACTGGCTGAAAAGACTTTTCCAGTACTCTTCACAATATTTACACTTGTCAAAAGCAGTTTTTTTCCCCCCCAAGTCAACAGAAGCTAATAACATCTCTTTCCTCACTCCCCAGGCCAGGCAGTTGATGTGACTGTGGTCTGTCAGCGTGATTAGTTGACATTATATCACAAGTGTCAGCTGTGGCTCAGTTGGTAGCACACTCACCTCTTAGTCAGAAGGTTGTGGGTTCTTGAGCACATAAAGCTAGGCTGACACTCCAGTGTGGTGCTGAGGGAGTGCTGCACTCTCGGAGATGCCGTCTTTCGGATGAGACGTTAAACCGAGGCCCCGTCTGCGCTCTCTCAGGTGGATGTAAAAGATTCCATGGCACGAAGGAGCAGCGCTCCGAAAGCTTGTGATTTCAAATAAAACTGTTGGACTATAACCTGGTGTTGTGCGACTTCTTACTTTTTTCTTTTAGTTGTTCAATGTTGTTTCAAGCAAGTCACTAAGCACTGAGAAAACAGGAAATAGACAAGATCAGTCAGCATCTGAAAGGAAACAATAGGTTCCTGCTAACTGACCTGGTGCGTGTTTCCAGCTTTTGTGGGATTTTCTTTTTAGCTGACTAACCTGTCGGGTAATGGATCCTTTCTTATCGTCAAAAGTTTATAACTGCCCTTGTTGAACATGGTCTTGAGATTTGGGCAGTACTGACCAGGCCACTGTTTTGTATTTGGTCTTGGGATGTGGGTGACACTGGCAAGGTAGCATTTATTGCCCTGAGAGCATTAAGAATCAGCAACATAGTGTATGACTGGAGTCACCTGTAGGCCAGATCAGGAAGGGGGGCAAGTTATTTGGGATTTGAGAAAAAAATAGCTTGTATTTATATAGCACTTTTCATGACCGCTGGATGACTCAAAAGCGCTTTACAGCCAATTAAGTACTTTTTGAAGTATAGTTACTGTTGTATTGTAGGAACAAAACAGTAACTTTTAGGGGGCAAAGAGAGTATGAGAATAGATTAGTGGCTAACATAAAATGGAGCCCAAAATTCATTTAAAAACATATAAATAGTAAAAGGATGGTCAAAGGAAGGGTGGGGCCAAAAAGGAGATATTGTGGAGGCAGAGGGCATGACTGAGGTACTAAATTAGTACTTTGCATCTATTTCACTAGAGAAGAGGATGCTGCCAATGTAGCAGTAAAAGAGGAGGTAGTAGTGATATTGGATAGGATAAAAATAGATAGAGGATGTACTTAAAAGGTTGGCAGTCCGCAAAGTAGAAGAGTAACCGGTCTGGATGGGATGCATCTTAGGTTGCTGAGAGAAGTAAGGGCTGAAATTGCGGAGGTTCTGGCCACAATCTTCCAACCTTCCTTAGATATGGGGGTGGTGCCAGAGGACTGAGGATTACAAATGTTACACCCCTGTTTTAAAAAAAAAAAGGGGAGAGGGATAAACCCGGCACCTACAGGCCAGTCAGCCTAATGTCGGTGGGGAAACTTTTAGAGACAATAATCGGTGAAAAAAATTAATTGGCATTTGGAAAAATGCGGGCTAATAAATGAAAGTTAGCACAGATTTGTTGAAGGCAAATCATGTTTGACTAACTTGATTGAGTAGTACGATGAAGTAACAGAGAAGGTTGATGAGGGTAGTTGATGTGTAAATGGACTTTCAAAAGGCTTTTGACAAAGTATCACATAATAGACTTGTGAGAATTAAAGCCCATGGGATTAAGGGGACCGTGGCAGTGTGGATACGAATTTGATTAAGAGACAGAATGCATAGAGTAGTGGTGAACGGTTGTTTTTCAGACTGGAGGGAGGTATATAGTGGTGGTCCCCAGGGGTTGGTATTCAGACAACTGCTCCTTTTGATATACATTAATGACCTGGACTTGGGTATACAGGGCATCATTTCAAAGTTTGCAGATGACCTAAAACTCAGAAATGTAGTAAACAATGAGTAGGATAGTAACAGACTTCAGGAGGACATACACAGACTGGTGAGCCTTCACCACAAGGACTGCACCGGTTCAAGAAGGTGGCTCACCACCACCTTCTCGAGGGCAATTAGGGATGGGCAATAAATGCCGGCTTTGCCAGCGACGCCCACATCCCAGGAACGAATTTTTTAAAAATGGGCAGATGCATGGCAGATGAACTTTAACACATAGAAATGTGAAGTGATACATTTTGATAGGAAGAATGAGGAGAGGCAATATAAACTAAATGATAGAATTTTAAAGGGGGTGCAGGAACCGAGAGACCCAGGAGTGTATGTACACAAATAATAGAAGGTGGCAGGACAAGTTGAGACGGCTGTTAAAGCATATAGGATCCTGGGCTTTATAAATAGAGGCATAGTGTAAAAAAAACAAGGACGTTCTGATGAACCTTTATAAAACACTGGTTAGGCCTCAGCTGGAGCATTGTGTTCAATTCTGGACACCACACTTTAGGAAAGATGTCGAGGCCTAGAGAGGGTGCAGAAGAGATTTACTAGAATGGTACCAGGGGTGAGGGACTTCAGTTATATGGAGAAGCTGGGTTTGTTTTCCTTGGAGCAGAGAAGGTTAAGAGCAGATTTGATGGAGGGATAGAGTAAATAAGGAGAAACTGTTTCCAATGGCAGAAGGGTTAGTAACCAGAAGACACATTTTAAGGTGCTTGGCAAAATGAGGCGACATGAGAAAACATTTATTTTACACAGTGAGTTGTTGTGATCTGGAATGCACTGCCTGAAAGGATGATGGAAGCAGATTCAGTAGTAATTTTCAAAAGGGAATTGGATAAATACTTGAAGGGAAAAAAATTGCAGGGCTATGGGGAAATCCGTCAGGAATTAAGTAATTGGAGAGCATCCATGGTTGTATAAATTGTACATTGTCCATAATAAGGACTGGGTATATTGTTCCATGCTTACGTTATCAAATTTGTCTTATCACTGTCATCCTCCCCTTTACCTCCCTTGCTGTGGTTTTCAGTGGCCTGTTTTCTTGATTTGTATCCAAAGGTTATTTTTTAGCCATATTCCTTGAATTATATGTTCACCACATCAAATAATTTAACAGAAGAGTTGATATGAAAAAGGACATCTGGTTAGATCTCTACAATAATACTACTTTGATACCATTGCGGTAACTCTTCAATTCAAATTGAAAGCATTCAACAAACTGCCTCCTGTGCTGTGCTGTTAAAATTGCTTAATTTGTACTGTGCTGCTGAATGGTTCAAAGTTTCTTCGAGCAACAATATTTTCAAGTAGACCGTACCTCTCTGGCCCAAGAAATTTGCATTGACTTTGGCAAAATGTTTGCAGTTTTTACGATCATTGGGCTCCCCTAGTAAAGCAAAGTCATGGGGAGTCCGACCTTTCTCTTTCAGATCTCTGTATTTTCCTCTTCACAATAAGGGCAGCTTTTTGTGAGGTGCTTTTATTAGTTGTGTTAAAGCCAAGAGAAGCATTTGATTTTTAAACCGCATTAACCTAGCACTGCTGAATATGATATCTTGATCTCTTTGCTCTGATGTCCTACTAGTGACCCATCAGCACATCATTTTGGGCAAGTCACTTCCAGTATGTTACAAAAGTGCAACGCCAGTGTTTCAGAATTGGAGAAAATATTTAAACCTGTTGGTGAATATTTTACCTGATAGAACCATAGAAATTTTCAGAAGAGAAGGAGGCCATTAGGCCCATCGTGTCTGTGTTGACTCTTTCCTAGCGCAGCCCGAAACGATACCTACTGCCCTGCTCTCTCCTCTCCCCCCCCCCCCCCCCTCCTCCACCCTTCCCTATAGCTTTATATCTTCTTTTGCTTCAAATATTTATCCAATTTTCCCTTAAGTGATGCAATGGTCTCTGCCTCAGCCATTCCCTGTGGCAAAGCGTTCCATGCTCCAAATTGACGACCCCTCATCGCATTCTTCCCAACAAAGGGACATAGTCTTTCCCTATTCACTTCATCAAAGCCCTTCATAATTTAAAAAAAAAATCTATTAAGCCTCCTCTGCTCCATTGGAAATAGTCCCAGTATCTCAAGTCTCTTCTCATACCTATGGTTCCCCATCATCCTGGTGAATCTATGTTATGCGTTGTCTATGGCTTTAATGTCTTTTTATAATGGGGTTCTCAAAACTGCACATATTCATTTACATTTTGTACAAATTTCTTTTACTACTTTACTCAAAGAACCCAACATTTTGGTGGCTTTTTTTGAATGGCTTTATCTAGCTGCGTGCAGTCTTTCAGAGAATTACGCATTTCAACCCTTGTGTGTTTATATTCATCCACCACCTTCAGCATGTTTCCATTGAGTGTATATGCTCATTCCTTGTTTTTCCTCTCAAAATGCATTACCTCACGCTTCTTGTTAAATTGCAACTGCCCATTCTACTAACCTGGTTTTGTCTTCAAGTCTTTAACAGCCCTCCTCGCTTGCCAAGCCTCCTCCTTTTGTGTCATTTGCAAATTTTGAAATTGTGCCCGAGGACAAATTATTTACAACAAAGCAAAATACAGCAGATGCTGGAAATCTGAAATAAAAGCAGAAAATGCTGGAAATACTCAGCAGGTCTGGCAGCATCTATGGAGAGAAACTGAGTTAACGTTTCAGGTCGATGACCTTTCGTCAGAGCTGGAAGAAGTTGGAGATTGAACAGTTTATAAGACTGTATGGAGCCGGGAGAGGGGGAAGGGATGATAGTGCAAGGCAGAAGGGGGTGGTAATTGAACAAGTAAAGGAACATAAGAAATAGGAGCAGAAGCGGGCCATTTGGCCCTATGAGCCTGCTCCGCCATTCAATAAGATCATGGCTGATCTTCTACCTCAACTCCACCTTCCTGCCCTATCCCCATGTCCCTTGATTCCCAAAAATTTATCGATCTCTGTCTTGCATATACTCAATAACTGAGCATCCACAGCCCTCTCGGGTAGAGAATTCCAAAGATTCACCACCCTCTGAGTGAAGAAATTTCTCCTCATCTCAGTCCTAAATGGCCGACCCCTTATTCTGAGACTGTGACCCCTGGTTCTAGACTCCCCAACCAGGGGAAAAATCCTCCCAACATCTACCCTGTCAAGCCGCTTAAGAATTTTATGTTTCAGTGAGATCACCTCTCATTCTTTTAAATTCTAGGGAATATAGACCTAGTCGTCTCAATCTCTCCTCATAGGACAATTTCCCCCCGCCCCCCCCCCATCCCAGGAATCAGTCTGGTGAACCTTCGTTGCACTCCCTCTAAGGCAAGTATATCCTTCCTTAGGTAAGGAGACCATAACTGTACACAGTACTGCAGGTGTGGTCTCACCAGGACCCTATATAATTGTAGTAAGACTTCTTTACTCGTATACTCAAATCCTTTTGTAATAAAGGCCAACATACCATTTGCTTTCCTAATTGCTTGCTGTACCTGCATAGTAACTTTCAGTGATTTGTGTACAAGGACACCCAGGTCCCTCTGAACATTTCCCAATCTCTCACCATTTAAACAACATTTTGCTTTTCTACTTTTCCTACCAAAGTGAATAACTTCACATTTCTCCGCATTATATTCTAAACAAAAGATTAGTCTAGAGGAGCTGTAAATGGCCACAGGAGAATCATTAGCAGCACCTGCTGTCCGAGAAAATGGGGGCAGTGGTCATGATCTGAAATTATTGAGTTCAATATTGAGTTTGGAAGGTTGTAAAGTGCCTAGTTGAAAGATGAGTGGCTGTTCCTCAAGCTTCCGTTGAGCTTCATTGGAACAGTGTAGGAGGCTGAGAATAGAGAAGTCCGAGTGGGAGTGGGACGGAGAATTAAAAATGGCAAGCGACCGGAAGCTCAGGGTCACATTTGCGGACTGAATGGAGCTGTTCAGCAAAGCAATTACCCAATCTGATTTTGGACTCCCCAATGTAGAGACGACTGCATCATGAGCAGCGAATACAGTATACTCAGTTGAAAGAAGTAGTTTCACAAATTATCTAAACATACCAAGAACGAAAGTGGTCCCAGCACTGATCCCTGGGGTACACCACTTCGAACCTTTCTTTAGTCCGAACAACACTCATTTACCCTAACTTTGTTTCCTGTCTGTCAACCAATTTTCTATCATCCTCTTACATTTCTTCTTATACCAAATGCCTCAATATTTCTAACAAGACTCTTGTGAGGGCACCTTATTGAAAATCTTCTGCAAATTCATATACACTGCATCTGCTTTATTTTTTTTATTCGTTTATGGGATGTGGGCGTCGCTGGCAAGGCCAGCATTTATTGCCCTTGAGAAGGTGGTGGTGAGCCACCGCCTTGAACCGCTGCAGACCGTGTGGTGAAGGTTCTCCCACAGTGCTTTTAGGTAGTGAGTTCCAGGATTTTGGCCCAGCGACGATGAAGGATCGGCGACATACTTCCAAGTCAGGATGGTGTGTGACTTGGAGGGGAACTTGGAGGTGGTGGTGTTCCCATGCGCCTGCTGCCCTTGTCCTTCTAGGTGGAAGAGGCCGTGGGTTTGGGAGGTGCTGCCGAAGAAGCCTTGGCGAGTTGCTGCAGTGCATCTTGTAGATGGTACACACTGCAGCCATGGGACCTGTCCCAACAGGTCTGTTGTTTTAAAAAAAAAAACTTAGATTTGACAAACATGACCTTTAACAAATCCATGCTCGCAAAACTCTGTGTTGCTCTGACTCTGGCCTCTTATGCAATCCTCCCTTTGCCCCACCATTGCCGATCGTGGCACGCTTGCTCTCTCTCGGGTAAAGTGCCTGCATCTAAAAGCAACATCCATTGTGAGCTGCTGTAATTCATCCCACCAACAGAGGCAACAGCTGTAACTGACACAGTTGTGGGCCCCGCGTAGGTACTGATGGCCAATTCTGAAGCAGTGAACCTCTCTTTGAACATGATTTCTCTGTTCAGTCTGCCAGTGGTTTGAATCCACTGTTGGGGTTGGCGAGGGTGTCCTGTTGTGGATTGCTAACTGACGCGGGAGTTTTTATGTTGCTGATGGTGAGCGTGAGGAAGTCAGTCCAAGCGAGCCGGTCCAGTATGCCATACAAACTGTGCGATTGATGTGGAAATGGCTAACAATTGAGCCAGATGTCCCAATGGAAATTTTCTCTGCATAAATACTTCGTTGATGAATGTGCTGTTGGCAGGAAGCAAGCCACAATCTGATTATTTGGGGAAGTTACTATACTTTACATAACACAGCTAATACTGTGCTCAAGTTTCCATCACACGCATTTCCATATTTGGCTTGATGTTTTATGGTGTTTCATAGTGTTCCTGTGCTGTTAAAACTGCTTAATTCAAACAATATTATCAAACATAAGGAAAAAGGTTAAAAGATCAATTGATTCTATCCAGACAAGTGCAGCTTCAACCCTCGAACGCTCCCCCTCTCCCCCCGCCCCACCCAATCAGTCATGTAAGCGTCTAGAAGAGAAATAAAAGAGGTGGGGGATGGGGGGGGGGGGGGGGGGGTAAATATTAGGACGTTTTAGGGAAAATAAACTCCTTAGGCCCCCGAAAACAAGTAAGCTCCAGCAGACTGCATTAACTGATATCGGTAGTCACAGCCAGCTCCACCTACCTTCTATAACTCCAAATGGCTACCATTCTTAAGAACTCTCTCTTAAATGTTCTCTTATTCGCTCAACTTCTTCCCAGCCAGCCCACCAGAAACCAGGAACTCACTGTGACTGACCTCTGACACAAGCGCAAGTTCCACCAAGGTGGCACAGCACGTTCTAATCCACATATTACAGGCGGTGCTCCCGTTAAGCCGTGCAGTGGTCTGGAGGTCCCGCTCAGCGGCTTTTAAATGGAAAAACACGCATGCGCGGAAATTTGAATGGGCCGTGCAGCCCGTTAAAGGGGCAGGTGCACCCCCAAAAAAAAAAGGTAGCGGGAGCATTGACTACAGTGCCGTGATCAATCTGTGAAACCCGTCTTCGAATTTCTGCTCCTCTTGCCCTTTATTTTTTTCTATCAACATTTTCAAAGCTAAAGATCTGTCTACCTGTTGAGGTAGCAATGTTTCAAAATTTGGGTGAGAATCTTTCAAACAGTTGTGTCTGTGGAGGCAAGTGTGCTGCTGGAAAACAATTGCAGCTTTGTACCTTTAATTTTTGTCCAGTGGTCTTTCGGCTAAAGCTTGTAAACTGAAAGTCTCGTTATAAGAAGATTTCGGAAGTCGGAGAGTAACAATTTCACTCTATTTTGTCCCCAGGCTTTTCTTACCATGGTGACTCCATATTCTGGTTTTATTGTTGCAGTTCCAGTAGGCTGCACAGTTAACAATACCGTACACTTCTGCTTTTGTGTAACATGAACTTTACCACAAAAATTCCCAGAACCTCCAACCCTGATTTGACTATTGAATATTGTGCACTTTAAAAATAGTGAACCAATGCAAATCAACTGTGTTGTAAGTACACTGTTATAACGATACATTCAACTGATTACAATACTATGAGAGAGTATGCTTAATTTTTACAGCATCGAAACAAGCTATTCAACCCAACAAGTCTGTGGTGGTGTTTATGCTCCACACAAACCTCCTCCCATCTTACTTCATCTCCCCCTATCAACATATCCTTCTATTCCTTTCTCCCTCATGTGTTTATCCAGCTTCCCCTTAAATGCATCTGTGCTATTCGCCTCAACTGTTCGATGTGGTATCAAGTTCCACATTCTAACCCCTCTCTGAGTAGAGAAGTTTCTCATGAATTCCTTATTGGATTTATTAGTGGCCCCTAGTTTTGGACTCCCCCTACACTCTCGTACAGTTACTTCAGAATCAAAATAGATCCAGTAACACTATTCGATATTTAATATCGCATTGTTACCTTAATCTTCAGAGATGCTTTCTCGTGTCTCATTTTTGGCCTTTTTTAAAAGAATTGCTCCCCCCCCCCCCCCCCCCAACCCATATAGAATCATAGAAAGTTACATCACGGAAGGAGGCCATTTCGGCCCATCGTGTCCGTGCCGGCCAACAAAGAGCTATCCAGCCTAATCCCAGCTCTTGGTCCGTAGCCCTGCAGGTTACAGCATCCCAAGTGCACATCCAAGTACTTTTTAAATGTGGTTAGGGTTTCTGCCTCTACCACCCTTTCAGGCAGTGAGTTCCAGACCCCCACAAATCTCCGGGTGAAGAAAATTCCCCTTAAATCCCCTCTAAACCTTCCACCAATTACTTTAAATCTGTGCCCCCTGGTTTTTGACCCCTCTGCTAAGGGAAATAGGTCCTTTCTATCCACTTTATCTAGGCCCCTCAATTTTATACACCTCAATAAGGTCTCCCCTCAACCTCCTCTGTTCCAAGGAAAACAAACCCAGCCTATCCAGTCTTTCCTCATAGCTAAGATTCTCTACTCCCGGCAACATCCTTGTAAATCTCCTCTGTGCCCTCTCTAGTGCAATCACATCTTTCCTGTAATGTGGTGACCAGAACTGCACGCAGTACTCTAGCTGAGGCCTAACTAGTGTTTTATACAGTTGAAGCATAACCCCCCTGCTCTTGTATTCTATGCCACAGCTAATAAAGGCAAGCATTCTGTATGCTGCCTTAACCACCTTATCTACCTGGCCTGCTACCTTCAGGGATCTGTGGACATGTACTCCAAGGTCCCTTTGTTCCTCTACACTACTCAGTGTCCTACCATTTAATGTGTATTGCCTTTCCTTGTTAGCCCTCCCCAAATGCATTACCTCACACTTCTCCGGATTGAATTCCATTTGCCACTGTTCTGCCCACCTGACCAATTTATTGATATCTTCCTGCAGTCTACAGCTTCCTTCTTCAGTATCAACCACACAGCCGATTTTAGTATCATCTGCAAACTTCTTAATCATACCCCCTATATTCAAGTCTAGATCATTGATATATACCACAAAAAGCAAGGGACCTAGAACTGAGCCCTGCGGAACCCCAGTGGAAACAGCCTTCCAGTCACAAAAACACTCATCAACCATTACCCTCTGCTTCCTGTCTCCGAGCCAGTTTTGAATCCAACTTGACGCTTTGCCCTGGATCCCATGGGATTTTAACTTTGTGACCAGTCTGCCATGTGGAACCTTATCAAAAGCCTTGCTAAAGTCCATATACACTACATCAAACGCACTACCCTCATCTACCCTCCTTGTTACCTCCTCAAAAAATTCAATCAAGTTTGTCAGACACGACCTTCCCTTAACAAATCCGTGCTGACTATCCTTGATTAATCCATGTCTTTCTAAATGAAGATTTATCCTGTCCTTCAGAATTCTTTCCAATAATTTTCCCACCACCGAGGTTAGGTTGACTGGCCTGTAATTATTCGGTCTATCCTTTTCTCCCTTTTTAAACAATGGTACCACATTAGCAGTCCTCCGGCACCACACCTGAAGCCAGAGAGGATTGGAAAATGATGGTCAGGGCCTCTGCTATTTCCTCTTTTGCTTCGCTTAACAGCCTTGGATACATTTCATCCGGGCCTGGGGATTTATCCACTTTTAAAGCTGCTAAACCCCTTAATACTTCCTCTCTCACTATGTTTATTTCATCTAATATTTCACACTCCTCCTCCCCGGTAGCAATGTCTGCTTCGCCCCCTCCTTTGTGAAAACAGACGCAAAGTATTCATTAAGAACCCTACCGACGTCTCCCGCCTCCACACACACAATTAATTACCCTCATGATCTCTAACAGGCCCTACCCTTTCTTTAGTTATCCTCTTACTCTTAATATATTTATAAAACATCTTTGGGTTTTCCTTGATTTTACTTGCCAAGAATTTTTCATGCTCTCTCTTTGCTTTCCCAATATCCTTTTTAATTGCACCCCTGCACTTTCTGTACTCCTCTAAAGATTCTGGAGTATTGAGCCCTCGGTATCTGTCTTACGCCTCCCTTTTTTTCTTTATCCTACCCTGTATGTCCCTAGACATCCAGGGAGCGCTAGATTTGTTAGTCCCACCTTTTTTCTTTAAGGGCACATATTTGGTCTGAACCCTCTGGATCTCCTCCTTGAATGCCTCCCACTGCTCTGGCACTGATTTACCTTCAAGTAGCTGTTTCCAGTCCACTATGGCTAAATCCCCTCTGAGCTTAGCAAAATTTGCTTTTCCCCAATTTAGAATTTTTATTCCTGGTCTATCCTTGTCCTTTTCCATAACTATCTTAAATCTAACTGAATTGTAGTCACTAGCACCAAAATGCTCCCCCACTGATGCGCCTTCTACCTGCCCAGCTTCATTCCCTAAAACTAAGTCCAAAACTGCCCCCTCCCTTGTTGGGCTTGCTACATACTGGCTAAAAAAGTTCTCCTGGATGCATTTTAGGAATTCCACACCCTCTATACCCTTCACACTAATTTTATCTCAGTTAATATTGGGGTAGTTGAAATCCCCTACTATTACTGCCCTATAGTTTTTGCACTTCTCAGAAATTTGTCTACATATTTGTTCTTCTATCTCCCTCTCGCTGCTTGCGGGTCTGTAGTACACTCCCAGCAGTGTGATCGCCCCTTTTTTTGTTTTTCAATTCGACCCATATGGCCTCGTTTGATGATCCCTCCAACCTATCATCCCTCCTCACAGCTGTAATAGTTTCTTTAATCAATACCGCGACCCCCCCTCCCTTTTTACCTCCCTCTCTATCCCGTCTGAAAATCCTGTAACCAGGGATGTTGAGCTGCCATACCTGCCCCTCTTTCAGGCACGTCTCTGTAATAGCTATAATATCATAGTCCCAAGTATCTACCTGTGCCCTCAGCTCATCTGCCTTGTTCGCTATACTCCTTGCATTGAAGTACCTGTATATACCATTTAGTACAGGCAAACCTCCTTGTTGACTACTATCTAGCCCTTGATTCCTCTGTCCTTCCAATTTACTTTCTATGTTTTTGTTTTCCAACTCCAATATGTCCTTGTCTCCTGTGTTATTGCTGTATTTCATACTTTTTGCTATTTCTGTGGCGATTAATGTCTTACCACCATCCTCTTCCAAAATAGGTTGTTTAAATGATCTTTCAAGAGTGCATGGAAGATTGACCGAGTTGATCCAGGGGAATTGTTCTCTATGGCGAAGGGTTCAAATACCAAGGGCATAATTTTTTTTTTTAAATGAGTAAGTTAAGAGTGAAAAGGGTAGTTGAGCAGAACTGTGTCACCCAATGGATCATGAACTTTTGGAGTAAGTTATTAAAGAGCGACATTGAAGTGAACGGTACAAATAAGATCAAAAGGCAATTGGGTACGTTTGTAGAAAGATTGAGGAATACAGTGAGAAGGTGGTTAGGTGAGGTTGATCTATCAAAGGATAGGTTTGTTGGACCTGGGTACTTTATCTGGTTGCAGAAATTCTCATTTCTTATACCTCCTGGATTGAGAGTTTAAATTCAGGCCAATCAGATGGGATGCATGTTCTGCTGCTTCAAAGGTGGATTGTCTCTGTTTTGGAGAATTGGTGGATTTTGGTCTCCAAGTCACAGTGACTTGTCACACTTTGTGTGGGTTGGATAGTGATTTTTTTGTCTTGAGCGATTTAGGTAAAAATTATGGCCAGCAGGAAAATCATGGGAAGTAGGAAAGATACAGGGCTATGGGGAGAGAGAGGATACTGGGATCAGTTTTGGATTGCCCCAGCAAAGAGCTGGTAAACACAAGCCCAATAGCCTCTTTCTGCACTGTAAATTTCTATGGTTGAGTGACAACTGTCTCCACTGTATTGTAACCACAGATCGCAGGTTCCACCAGATTGAGATGATGAAAAGAAATTTGAACTGGAATTATTGCCCTCGCCAAATCTGACACTTGGCTTTAGTACTAGACCCTGCTGGTGTCTTTCCCACCCGATTTGACTGTTGAATACATCAGCCCTGAATCCTGCCATTGTCCTGCCCAACTCTGTACTTTGATCGGTCCTGTTCTGATTTTGTTCAGAATTAGCCATGATCTATTGTAAAAATCATGCTTAAAAAAATCACTGGCCTTCTAGTATTGTACATAGTCTGTTGATTGAATAGATATGATGGGCTGCTTGGCCTTGTTTCATAGGTTGTGTTAACTAATTTTGTGACACAGTTGACATTTTCATCTATTTACCAACATTTGGAAAATTTTACATAACACTTTTACTGCCTTTTCCAAATGGCCTAATGGGTTATGGTACTGCCCAGTGTGGCACTAATTCATGCAAAGGAGAAGATCCCAGATTTAATTCGCAGTCTGTGCTAGGCTGCCTGATTTCAGCTGCAGCTGCTGTTAGTCTCCTATACTTGGCCTCCTTTGCCCTAGGCTAAGGAAGGGAAAAAAATCAGCCAGGTTCCAGATTAATTCCTTGATTATTTTTTTTTGTGTGTGTGTTGTCTGCCAGTGCTAACAGTAGTGGCTCACATTAAAAAAAAAAGTGACTTATTGGGCAAGGTGCTGCAGGACATGGTCAAGTGGCAGGTAATATTCGCACCTTGTAAGTGCTAGGTAATGACCATCTCCATAATAAAAAGAGGCCCAACCACCTGCCCCTGATCTTCAGTGTCACCACCATCACCAAGTTCCCCACTGTCCTGGGAGGAACCACCTTGACCAGCTATATCAACAAAGTGGTCTACCATCACTTGCTACTTTCCCTCTTAAGTTGTACATCATCATGATTTGGACATCATCACTAGGAAACAATCCTGCAATTCCCCACACACCATTGTTGGGAGCTCCATCACCACATGGACTGCTGTAGTTCCAGGAGAAGGCCCACCTCCACCATCTCAGTGTAACTAGGGACGGGCAATAAAAATGTGGCTTTGCCGGTGTTGTCCACATAACGAGAACAAATTAAAAAAGAAAAATAATTTAGGTCACATTCCTAGTGGACAACGCTAAATGGCACTTAGATCCGAAAGCCATCTGGGAATGATATCAAAGGCAGTAAGGGATAACTTTTTCCCTATGAATGTTGAATTTCGAATCTTGTCTTGTGTTCTCCCTTTATTGTACCAATGAACGTCAAATGGCTAGCAGCACTGTCATCACTTCCATTAATCAGGAAATCTCACTATAACAGGGCTTGAATTGTGGAGAAATTCCTGGCTGGCACCCACTCTGAAACCAATAAGGAACCAGTTCTCTTCCAGCCCATCAGCCCACACCACCCCCACTCCGGACAAGTAATTCTCTGTGTGCTTAAACCTCTGTCACATTGGTTTTATCAGAGCCCCCAGTAGGAACAAAAGATTGATGTTTCATGTCCAAATGAAACCTTGATGAGCCAGTTACAGTTTAATTTAAGCAAGAAGAAATGGATGTGAAACTTGAACAGCCAGTGCAGTAATTAAGTAAAGTACTTACAGTAGCATAGACACAGACAGTAAAGGAAATTATAATCAAACTTTAATGGTAAGAAGTTAATTTAACTGTGGTAATTTTGGCATCACTGTTAGACTGTGTATCTAATAGATAATGGTAGAACCTCGAGCATAACTATTAAAACATTTTTGGGAGCGTTAATGATTCTGTTTGTTTAAAAAAAAATATTGGTTAGATTAATTATAGTTAGCTACTGTTTAGCTGCTATTCTTTGATTCTGTTAATTCAGGTGAACAATTGAGAGCTTCACGTGATACTTGTAATTGAGACTAAATGCTGGAAAGCCCCTGCCAAATGACTATTTAAACTCGGGCACGCCATCTATGGGATGTGCGCAGTAGTACAGAGTCCAGCTGCAAGTCTTGTTACTAAAGTCAGTGCAGGTCTGAACATAGCAGTTATTGATTATTTTTCTTCCCCGCCCCCCCCCCCCCCCTCCCCTCCCCTCCCCTCTAACTCCTGTTATGTAGAAATGCCTTTCCATCAGCATTGTTTATGAATCAATCTATGTCTCAAAACTATAATACACTAAGACTAGAACTCTAAGGATAATCAGAACCACATTTTCAGTAGGGTTATGTCAATTTTTCTTTGAGTATTATGCTGACCCTTGAAACAGAAAATTAAGAATTAGAGCTTGATTAGCAAAATGCTCAAGCATTATGATATCAATTTACTTAGTGTGTATTGATAAAACCATGTAGGAAATAGCAGTGGATTTTTTTTCCCAAAAAGGATTTGGTCATCACTAACAAGGCTGCATTTATTTTCCATTCCTAGTTGCCCTGAGAAGGTGGTCGTGGACCTTCTAAGTGGCTTGTGAGGACATGTCACAGAGCATTAAGATTCAGCCATGTAGTGTGGGACTGGAGTCACTTTTAAAAAAAAATTTGTTTATGGGATCAGGGCGTCGCTGGCAATGCCAGCATTTATTGCCCATCCCAAGTTGCCCTCGAGAAGGTGGTGGTGAACCGCTGCAGTCCGTGTGGTGAAGGTACTCCCACAGTGCTGTTAGGTAGGGAGTTCCAGGATTTTGACCCAGCGACGATGAAGGATCGACGATATACTTCTAAGTCAGGATGGTGTGTGACTTGGAGGTGGTGGCCTGCTGCCCTTGTCCTTCTAGGTGGAAGAGGTTGTGGGTTTGGGAGGTGCTGCCGAAGAAGCCTTGGCGAGTTGCTGCAGTGCATCTTGTAGATGGTACACACTGCAGCCACGGTACGCCGGTGGTGGAGGGAGTGAATGTTTAAGGTGGTGGATGGGGTGCCAATCAAGCGGGGCTGCTTTGTCCTGGATGGTGTCGAGCTTCTTGAGTGTTGTTGGAGCGGCACTCATCCAGGCAAGTGGAGAGTATTCCATCACACTCCTTACTTGTGCCTTGTAGATGGTGGAAAGATTTTGGGGAGTCAGAAGGTGAGACACTCGCCGCAGAATACCTAGCCTCTGACCTGCTCTTGTTGCCACAGTATTTATGTGGCTGGTCCAGTTAAGTTTCTGGTTAATGGTGACCCCCCAGGATGTTGATAGTGGGGGATTCGGCGATGGTAATGCCATTGAATGTCAAGGGGCGGTGGTTAGACCCTCACTTGTTGGAGATAGTCATTGCCTGGCACTTCTATGGTGCGAATGTTACCTGCCACTTATCAGCCCAAGCCTGAACGTCGTCCAGGTCTTGTTGCATGTGGGCATGGACTGCTTCATTATCTGTGGAGTTGTGAATGGCGCTGAACACTGTGCAGTCATCAGTGGACATCCCCATTTCTGACCTTATGTTGGAGGGAAGGTCATTGATGAAGCAGCTGAAAATGGTTGGGCCTAGGACACTGCCCTGTGTAACTCCTGCAGCGATGTCCTGGGGCTGTGATGATTGACCTTCAACCACCGCAACCATCTTCCTTTGTGCTAGGTATGACTCCAGCCAGTGGAGCGTTTTCCCCCCGATTCCCATTGACTTAAGTTTTACTAGGGCTCCTTGATGCCATACTCTGTCAAGGGCAGTCACACTCACCTCACCTCTGGAATCCAGCTCCTTTGTCCATGTTTGGACCAAGGCTGTAATGAGGTCGTGAGCCGAGTGGTCTTGGCGGAACCCAAACTGGGCATCAGTGAGCAGGTTATTGGTGAGTAAGTGCCGCTTGATAGCACTGTCGATGACACCTTCCATCACTTTGCTGATGATTGAGAGTAGACTGATGGGGCGGTAAATGGCCGGGTTGGATTTGTCCTGCTTTTTGTGGACAGGACATACCTGGGCAGTTTTCCACATTGTCGGATAGATGCCAGTGTTATAGCTGTACTCGAACAGCTTGGCTGGAGGCGCGGTTAGTTCTGGGGCACAAGTCTTCAGCACGATAGCCAGGATGTCGTCGGGGTCCATAGCCTTTGCTGTATCCAGTGCGCTCAGCCGTTTCTTGATATCACGTGGAGTGAATCGAATTGGCTGAAGACTGGCTTCTGTGATGGTGGGGACCTCGGGAGTAGGCCGATATGGATCATCCACTCAGCACTTCTGGCTGAAGTTGGTTGCAAACGCTTCAGCCTTGTCTTTTGCACTCATGTGCTGGGCTCCGCCATCATTCAGGATGGGGATATTCTTGGAGCCTCCTCCTCCCGCTAGTTGTTTAATGGTCCACCACCCTTCACAACTGGATGTGGCAGGACTGCAGAGATTTGATCTGATCCGTTGATTGTGGGATCGCTTAGCCCTGTCTATAGCATGCTGCTTCCGCTTTTTAGCTTGCATGTAGTCCTGTGTTGCAGCTTCCCCAGGTTGGCACCTCACTTTTAGGTACGCCTGGTGCTGCTCCTGGCATGCTTTTCTACACTCATTGTTGAGCCAGGGTTGGTCCCCTGGCTTGGTGGTAATGGTAGAGTGAGGGATATGCCGGGCCATGAGGTTACAGATTGTGGTGGAATACAGTTCTGCTGCTGCTGATGGCCCATAGCACCTCATGGATGCCCAGTTTTGAGCTGCTAGATCTGTTCTGAATCTATCCCATTTAGCACGGTGGTAGTGCCACACAACACGATGGAGGGTGTCCTCAGTGTGAAGACGGGACTTCGTCTCCACAATGACTGTGCGGTGGTCACTGCTGCCAATGCTGTCATGGACAGATGCATCTGCAACAGGTAGATTGGTGAGGACGCGGTCAAGTAGGTTTTTCCCTCGTGTTGGTTCTCTCACCACCTGTCGCAGGCCCAGACTGGCAGCGATGTCCTTCAGGACTCTGCCAGCTCGGTCAGTAGTGGTGCTACTCTTGGTTTTGGGCATTGAAGTCCCCCACCCAGAGTACATGTAGGCCAGAGCAGAGCAGTAGGAGTGTCGAGCTCCCTTCTCCGAAGGACGTTGCTGATCCAGTTGGGTTTTTACGAAAGTTGCCGGCGGTCATGGTTATTTTTCTGGTGCTAGCCCACAAGTTGCCAACAACTTGCCATGGTGGGATTTAACCTCACGACCTCGGAGTTGTTCCAGTGCCATAACCACTATACAGGAAACTCTTTGGTATCCGGCACCGGCGGGACCGGCGTGGTGCCGGTTGATCAAAAGTTCCGGATAACGGAGAGGTATATCTACCGAGGCTATTTTTAACAAACAAAAATAAAAAAATCAAGAAATGTGCAGTATACAGTATTTGGGTACTCACCTACAGAATGTTGTGTTAAATGGATGGTGGAAGATGCTTGATTAAGTACAGTACTGCCAGTTGAGGGTAATCCATAACTCTTTAATTACTTAACAGTAAGTGAGACTCCTGGCAGCGCGGGAGAATCAGACTCCTGTTACTGCAGTGTTCGGACTTCCGACAGCGCCAGGAGGCCGAGTAGTGGCACTTTGGAGAACTACCCCCACTGACTAACTCGGCATTCGCGGGAGACTTGGACTCGGACTCGGCAACATTGCCGGTTATTTGAGAGGAGTTTTCGGAGTATGATTTTTGCCGGTTAAGAGAAAATTCCGGATATTTAGGTGCCGGTTAAACAAGAGTTTCCTGTACTACCGGTACTGTTTAAAGCAGTTTTTTTTCTTCCTTTTAAAGTTTCACAAGTACCAAACTGACCATAATTCAGTTGTGACTCTGTCACGTGCGAGTTACCCAGTCATCTTCACTCATGGGGATACTTGTTTATTCTCTATGTGCCGCTGCGATGCACAATGCGTAGCCACCAGCACCAAGGATCTGATTGGTATTGATTACAAAATTAAAAATGTTAACCTTCCAGTTCAAGTGCAAGAGAGTAGGGGTTAAGGGTTACTACTCAGACTGGCGAAAGGTGGGAAGTGGCGTTCCACAGGGATTGGGGCTGGGACCACTGTTGTTCACAATTTACATTAACTATTTGGACTCGGGAATCGGAAGTACAATTTCAAAATTTGCGAACGACCCCAAATTGGGTGTAGTTAATACAAAAGAGTAATGCAACAAAATACAGAAAGAAATTAATAAACTTGCAGAATGGGCGTGTAATTGGCAAATGAATTTCAATATAGACAAGTGTGAGGTGGTGCATTTTGGAAGGAAGAATAAGGAGGCCTCATACTGCTTGAATAATAAGTCTAAATAGGGTCAAGGAGAAGAGGGATCTGGGGGTACACATTCACAAATCACTAAAAGTAGCCACGCAGATTAATAAGGCCATTATAAGAGCAAACCAGACACTGGGATTCATTTCTAGAGGGATAGAATTGAAAAGCAGGGAAGTTATGTTAAATTTGAATTGCACCTTGGATAGACCACACTTGGCATATTGTGAACAGTTCTGGTCTCCCTATCATAAAAAGACTATAGAGGCATTTGGAAGGTGCATAAATGATTCACAAGGATGATACCAGAACTGAGAGGATATACATCCGGAAAGGCTGAACAGGCTGGGGCTCTTTTCTCTAGAAAAGAGAAGACTGAGGGATGACCTTATAGAGGTCATTATGAAAGGGTTTGATAGGGTAGATTTAGAGGAAATGTTTCCACTTGTGGGAGAATCCAAAACTAGGGGCCATAATTACAAGGTAGTTTCTAATTAATCCAATAGAGAAATAAGGAGAAATTTCTGTACTCACCGAGTGGTTAGAATGAGGAACTCGCTTACCACTAGGAGTAGTTGAGGCAAATAGCATAGATGCATTTAAGGGGAAGCTAGATAAGCACGAGGGAGAAAGGAATAAAAGGATATGCAGTTAGGGTTGGATGGAGTGGTTGGCACAGCTTAGATGCTTTCAAAAGGAAACTAGACGAGTACATGAGAGAAAAGGGAATCGAAAGATATGCTGAAAGGCTGAGATGAATCGGATGGATTGGGAGGAGACTCGTGGAGTATAAACACCAGCACAGACTAGTTGGGCTGAATGGCCTGTTTCTGTGCTGTATGTTCTATATAATTCTGTGTAATGCTAGTGCTGTATGCTTTCTGGATGGAGGAATTGCACAAGCGATCTAAAAGGGAGAGGCAAAGACCACTATTTCAAATAAATCTATTTTTAGAAGGAATCATCAAAGAACTTGCATTAATGTAGGGTTTTACCACATCCTCGGAACATCCGAGACCGTATCACAAGCGATGAATTACTCCTTGAAGTTTAGTCACTGTTACGTTGTCAAACATGCTAGTCAGTTAGCCCATTGCAAGGTCCCACAATCTGCAAATGAATGATTGGCCAGGTGATCTGGTTTTTTGGCGAGATTGATTGAGAGGGGAATATTTTGCTAGGCTATCAGGAGAATTCCCTGCTCCTGTTCGAACAGTACCGAGGGATCTTTTATGCCCACCTGAAATAACCGCTGAGTGTTTCATCGAAAAGACAGCAGCTCCAACGATGCAGTATTCCCTCAGTACTGCACTGAAAATTATGTACTCTGGTCCTGGAGTGGGGCTTGAACCCACAACCTTCTGATTCCGGCTACCAGCTGAACCAAGCTATTGCTGATTTAGTGAAAGGATATTTCCTAGTCCTAGCCCCTTTGGGGTTATCCCGGATCAGGCGTATTTCTCAGACGTTCACTTTCAACTAAAGTTTGAGGTAGCTGAATCCTAAAGACGCTAATTGGGTCTAAAGGTCCGGGCTATCTCTCCCTAAAGGAAAGGAACAACCCAAGAATGTTACCGTTCTCCAGATAGCGCTTTTAATAAGTTTAGCTAGACTGTAACGTCCCAGATATTATGAGGGTCCGGAGAACTCCTTCAGAATTATGTAACTCTTCATCAATGAGTGTACAGAGATTGAGTTCGCGAGTTATTGATACAAAAGACTTATGTGAGACAATTCTAAAAATATATAGAGATTTATTAAAAGAACCGACATGCAATTTACAGTTGGTGAATCAGTCAATCGCAACGTTAACAGTTCTAAAAAGAGAAAAAATACGATCTTATTAACAGAGAATCTTACTTTTAAATCTTAACTTCGCTACAGTATTACAGTTCTTAAAGTTTTCTATACAGGATATCCATCAATATCAAATACCTTTGATCCCCGAGGTACAAAGAGTGGAACCACAGAGCCGCCTCTGTAGTCGAGAATCGCTTTGCCCGATTAAAGCGAGTCTGATATCCCATTTGAGACTTCAATATTTATACCCTTTTCCAGTTGTAGTTCCTTTAAGTTTTCTGCTGACCCAAGTTAATTATCCCTATTCATCTTTCTGCTGACCTCTGCAATTCCTTACTGCTACATCAGCTTGTAATATTCCAGAATCTTGTCTTCCTCCAGGTGTTCTGGGTTCACCATATAAAACGGTGTGAAGGGCAGGTGTCCCTTATTTTATGTCATCTTTTACGAGGGCAGATGTTCCTTATCTTATGTGCCATCTTTACGAAGTTTAAATCAAAACACCTTACCCAGGGTGGACCATTGTTTTTGTTTCCAAATGTCAGCCTGTCTGAGCCATGCACCTTCTGTTTCAATAAGGTTATTTATTCAGGATCAACAACTGTCTTATCTCAATAGCCAGAATTCTTTCATAGCTATTTCATAGTTAGGTTTCTAAATTTCCAAACCCAGTTTGTCATGTTTTAAAGAATTTATACGGTAGAGTTCCTTATATAGTATATTCCTTCACATTAGTATAAATGTTTGTACTCATGTAACCCATGCTGACCTTATTACCATATCATATTAACTCTTTTTATTGCAGCTAAATTGTAAATAACACGAATAGTGTTTGCCTTGTTTTCTAACGCAGCGCGTGACTACTAGTGGAGGAGCAAACCTTTCTCGTGTAATAAAAACAGAAAATGCTGGAAACACTCAGCAGGTCAGGCAGCATCTGTGGAGAGAGAAACAGAGTTAACGTTTCAGGTCGATGCCCTTTCATCAGAACTGGATGATGTTGGAGATTAACAGCTTTTAAACAAGTACAGAGCCAGTGAAAAGGGAAAGCACAAAAGGGACAGGTCTTTGATAGGGTGGAGGGCAGGAGGGAATAAATGGTGAAAGGGGATGGTAATTGGACACGTATAGAAACAAAAGATGGGTGTAGAGGAGGTGTGAATGGTTACAGAAAAATAGCAGAGTGGGAGGGATGTTTCTCTACTTTCTCGCGTATATTTGGTGGTGGGGGAATTCTGGTCACCAGCAAATATATTGTGGCTGATTTAAAATCCGCTCTGTTGGTTGCACCTGTCCCATGGCCTGGGGAGTTTGGGACAAAATTTAAGGATTCGTGCACTCCCAAAAAGCAAATCAAAAGTCAGGTCTGGGGCAGGGGAATCTAATCTAAAAGTTTTGATTTTACCGTTTGTGAATTTCGTGGCCACTTTGAAATGTTCAGGAAAGGAAAGTATTTCCACTTTGTTCTACAACCCCAGCTCAAGTATGGTGCAAGGTAGATGCAGAGCCAAGTTCCGTCTACACAGATTTAACTGAGTCCCAGTTTCAATGGAACATCCACCTCTGCACCAGAGCCAAGTTCCTTATTTCCCACACCAGCTATCCTTGCAATCTCTCAATGAGATGCTATATTACTACTGAGGTATGGACAGTGCCCTCCCAGCCGTTAGAAAATCATTCATTTGTAACCCCTGTAGACATCATGTTAACTGAGCAGTCTTTATCCAATCTGATTGAACTCTAATCAACTGTTGTCCAATTTCCAAAATGTAGCAATTTTTTCTTTTCTCTGTTCCCCCCACCCCAGTCTCCTCCTTTCCCTCCTCTCCTAAAAGTCTAACTTCATGCTTGGGCAGTTTCTTGCCCAGGAGGCCTTTCATTGCATATGAACCGAGACAACGGGTGTTACCAGGCTCATGAACTGCAGGGAGGGAGAAGTTGAGATGATCTTGAATCTTTCTTCACCTGACATTCCCATATGTGCTTTCCAACAGGTTTTGCTGAATTGTGATCAGGAGCAGAAATCTTGGCCAATATTCCTTTTCCTGATTCAGGGGCACTACAGCATCCCTGCTGCTGCCCTGGTTAAGATCAGCTAATCTAACACAGACTGGGGATTGAACCTGGAGCTTTCCTGCTCTGTATATTCAGCTACTTGCTGCCTTAATTGGAGCTGTTGAGTAGCAATCTTTAAATATTGATATTTAATGAACTGTTGTGCCGTGAATTGCTTCTTTTAAAGAAGTGGAACGTACTGTAGGCTCTGTGTAGAGCAGAGGTTGCAGTGGTTGTTACTGATGTACTGTATTTTTATAATTAAAATCCCGGCCTTCCCTTGTGCTGTCTAGGTAGGTGCATTGCTTTGTGAGACGGTCTCCTTTTTAACCGTTTTAGTGTTTGTGTACTGTAAGGATAATGGGTTAGGATTCAGACTGGTTTTTCTGGGGGTTTATGCGTGGCAACTAATTTGGCATTCGAGTCCTACTTAAACCGACTTAATTGAAAGAACACATTTACGTCTTGGCTTACCTCAAAGATGTCAAGGACTGAAGAGGGCACAGTTTGATGCACAGCTTTTACAATAGTCATGGATAAGATGATTTTCAACTAAATCATTTTAAACCAAACAAAGTTAGTTTTGGAATCACAGTAACGTAGCATTAGCTGTGTTCAATGAAACATAGTCAGCTACATACTCATTCCAAGGATTACAGTGTTTGTTGGGCTTTTATTTTATCTAGGAATAAACAGCTCCTCTTATTTAAGAGTCTCTATGTTGTCCAGAATAAATATAAAGATACACAATAGAAAATGCTGGAAACACTCTGCCGGTCAGGCAGCATCGAGGAGAGAGGAACAGAGTCAATGTTTCGGGTCGAGAACCCTTCATCAGATACACAATCTGTTTTGATTCAGCAGCAGTTTGACTGCTGTATGAAACCAGTTCTGAATTCCAGGCTCCAGAATATGTCTCCTTTCTTCTTCTGCGTTTTCCTGTTCGATCCCGAGCGGAGTCTCCAACCCCATATCCTCTCCATCACAAAGATCACCTATTTCCACCCAACTCCATTCGTACTTTAGCTCATTGGCTGCTGAAACCCTCATCCACGACTACATCACTTCCAGACTTGATTATCCCGACACTTTCCCAGCCCCTCATCCTCCATAAACATCAACTCATTCAAAACTCTGCCATCCATATCCTATCCTGCACCAAGTCTCACTCACCCATCGCGCTGTACTCGCTGACCTATGTTGGCTCCAGTGCTTCCCTCTTATTTTTTTTCCGGCGGGTGGGCCCTTTAACGGGCTGCGTGGCCCATTTAAATGTTGGCGCATGCGCGGTTTTTCCTCACAAAAGCCGGGGTGCGGCCTGCGCGGGACCTCCAGAGCGTTGCGCAGCCAAGCAGCTTAACGGGAACATTGATTGGCTCCCAGTCCACCAACGCTTCCAATTTAAAATGTTTAAACTCCTCCATGGCCTTGTGCCTCTATCTCAGTAACCTCCAGCGTACAGACACCCCTCCAACTCTCCATTCCTCTGACTCTGGCCTCTTGTGCATTCTCGCCCCCCCCCCCCGCCATTGGCAGCTGTGCCTTCAGCCATCAAGGCCCCACTCTCTTGAATTCCCACCCTACACCCTTCCATCTCTCTCCTCCTCTGAGACCCTCCTTGACAGCTCACCTCTTTGACCAGGCTTTTAATCACCCCTCCTAATATCTCCTTTTTTGGCTCAGTGTCCATTTTTGTCTGATTATGCCTCTGCAACACCATATTTCCGCATTGAAGATGCTATATAAAAGCAAGTTAACTTCAGTTAACATTGTGTATATATTTGTACAATTGTACTTTTAAAAATAATTTCACAGCAACTGTTCTGAATTTGAACATGATCTGCAATCCTATTTACAGACATCTTTCTCCTTCAAATTTCTCCTACTGTTAAAACTTCTAAAATCTAGGGCAAGAACCTCGTTTTAGCTCGTCGTGTTCAAAATATTACTGCAGGCAATCTGACCCATCAATTACTCAGCAAGGTCGGCATTTCTACTGAAAATCAACATACGTACTTGCATAAAATGACTTCAGCCCCCATTAAAAATCAGCACTTGGTATGCTATTTATCGCCTATAAATTTGGCTCCAAACTTGTGCTTTGAAGGTTGTTTTATCTGTTCAATCTCCTCATTCCTTAGGGTCAACAGTTCAACAAAGGGTTAGTTTGTACCAAAATATTTTTGAAGGGTTTAACCTAAAGGGGTGGTTTGGCTGCACCTCTTTCAACCTCAGTCTAGCTTATGTGGTTGGCCAGTAAGGGAGGCTGTTTTTGAGTGTTGGGACAGGATTGGGTGTGGTGGGCTGCACCTGTTTTAAAAAGTAGCTCAAGTCAAAAGGTCATTTGGTATTGGGGAAAAAATATTTTTCTTGATTTCATTGATACCACACTTGTGGGGAAAGGGAGAATTAGATATTACCACAAAAGGAGACCAAGAAAATGATGAGGGCAACGAAGGGTGGGGTGGGGGTGGGGGGCAAATCTTGCACATAGGCAATAAAAACACATTTAGGTATGACCTTTGGAGTAACAGCTAAATAAATATTTTGCTTCAGTCTTCACTGGAACAGGAGCATTTTATGCCAAAGCGAAGACGAGATTAATGAGAGGAAAAACTTACTGAGAAATCAGATTGCACGAATATTGAAACCAGACAAATCCCCAGGCGCAGACAGTTTCCATCTGAGGATGCTCAAAAAAGTAGGTGGGGAAATCCCCGAATCTAGATTTGTCTTTATTTCGTTAGACAAAATGGCAGTTTGGAATAAGGCCCACAGGGGGGGGGAGACAGTGGGGATGGGGGGTGTACGGGGGGGAGACAGTGGGGATGTGGGGAGACAGTGGGGATGGGGGGTGTACGGGGGGGCGGAGACAGTGGGGATGGGGGGTGTACGGGGGGGGCGGAGACAGTGGGGATGGGGGGTGTACGGGGGGGGGAGACAGTGGGGATGGGGGGTGTACGGGGGGGGGGGAGACAGTGGGGATGGGGGGTGTACGGGGGGGGGAGACAGTGGGGATGGGGGGTGTACGGGGGGGAGACAGTGGGGATGGGGGGTGTACGGGGGGGGGAGACAGTGGGGATGGGGGGTGTACGGGGGGGGAGACAGTGGGGATGGGGGGTGTACGGGGGGGGGAGACAGTGGGGATGGGGGGTGTACGTGAGGGCGGAGACAGTGGGGATGCGGGGTGTATATGGGGTGTACAGGGGGTGACGGTGGGGATGGGGGTGTACAGGTGGAAGTACTGCGGGGCTTTAGGGTCCAGGTACTCCCCTCCAAGGAATCTCATTTCCCTTTGCTGTGGTGTCTAGTCGCATCCTAATTCCGGAATCAAATCACATTTACAGTATAACTGCAACGCTGGTGTGAAGTGAAACCACTTAGTGTAATTTTATTTTATATTTGTTCTCCGGATGTGGACTATGTTGCCACGGCTGCATTTATTGGCCATCCTTGTGCCCTGAGAAGTTGGTGGTTGGCCTTCCACGAATTGCTAAGCTAGTTCAGAGGATATTGAGAGTCAACAATGCGTAGTGTGGGACTGGAGTGCATAAGCCAGACCTGGTCGGGGTGGTAGGTTCCCTTCCCTGAAGGGCATTAATGACACCAGTTGTTTCTTGAGCCCGTTTCCTACATTGCAGCACTTCACTTCAATACACTTCAAAAAGTACTTCATTGGCTGTAAAGCGCTTTAAAGTGTTGGTGAGCCGCTTTCCTTGACTGAGTGGCTTGCTCGGCCATTTCGGAGGGCAGTTAAGAGTCGACCGCATTGCTGTGGGTCTGGAGTCACATATAGGCCAGACTGGGTAAGGGCGGCAGATTTCTTTCCCTGAGGAACATTAGTGAACCAGATGGGTTTTTATGACAACCCAGTAGTGTCATGGTCACCATTACTGATACTAGCTTTTTATTCCAGATTTATATAATTCACTGAATTTGCATTCCCCAGCTGCCATGGTGGAATTTGAACTCGTGTCTCTGGATCATTCGTCCAGGTCTCCGAATTCCTAGTCCAGTAACATAACCATTATGCTACCATTCCCTTTTCAGTAATTAAGAATTGTGAGATACTGCATTTTAGGAGAAGAAATGAGGAATTAGAATTTAGACTTAATGAAAAGACACAAAAGACTGAATGAACAGAAGCACCTAGGTATTCAAATACATAATTCCCTGAGTGTAGATGGACAAAGCCATAAAAATATCCAACAGAATTTTGGGTTTTATAAAATAGTGAAATACAGTACAAGAGGAAAGAAGTAATAAAGTACGTGATAATGCTGCGGCCACAGTTCGAGTACAGTGTACCATTATAGAAAGGACATTAAAACCATATAGAGAGCGTACAGTGTAGATTCAGCAGGCTGATACCAGGGATGGGAAAATACAGTGAGACACTCGAGATTCTGGGATTATTTCATCTGGAGCAGAGAGGGCTAAGAGGAGATTTTATACTTCATTTTTATTAGAGTTTTGAAAGGGTGGATCGGGAAAGACTTTTTTCTTTGGTTAGGGAGTCAGTGACAAAGGTCAAAGATTTAAAATTGCCACTGAGTGTCAGATTAGGAGAAACTTCTTTACTCAGTGGGTTGTTGGGGCGTGGAATGCTTTGCTAAAGGGAGCGGTTGAGGCAGAGACCATTGCAATTGTAAGGGAAAATTGGATAAATATTTGAAGCAGAGGTCGATGCAAAGTAATGGAGAGAACTTGGATCAGTGGGATTAGATTTGGACTGCTTTAGGAAAGAGTAGGCACCGAGGCAATGGGCTGAATGACCTCCTCCTCCTCATCGATGGTTCCCCCTGGTATTTGAACTGTTTCCGGATCAATTTTAATTCTGTTAATATTAATTCTGTTTGTAATCTTATAACTTCCACTGGATCTCCCAGTGGTGGTCTCTTTTGCAAAGAAAAGAAGCCCTATTTCCTTATCCTTAAGTCATAAATTAAATTCCTGATATCCAACATCACCGTTGTACATTTCTGGTCACCTCTTCACAGGAAAGATATCAGTGCTCTTGAGCGGACATAGAGATGAGCAACACAGCCCTCCAGATAGTGTACAACCGGAACCATCGACAGCAGCAGCTTTACATTTGGTCTGTATCCCTGTGCATATTTACTGAGCTGACGTTGACATAAAACATAGGAATTCTCGGCAACAAGCGCAGGAGGACATGAGACCCCCAAAAACTCTCTACTTTTAATAACCCTGATTAAAGTATTTTCTTGTTTGTACTTTTCTGTTAGTGTTATACATTTGAGACTTGATCAAGTGCCAAAGTAATAGTCCAAAGTAATTTTCTTTGTGCCCAGTTAGAACATGCTGTACCTAGCCTTGAATTGGCTCGTTGTTCACAGATTTTAATTACCAGTCTTTGAGGAAAATTATAGGTTCCTTGACAGACGGCTGAAATCCAAACCAATTTCAGTCATAATATTGCTTCTTGACACAAAGGAGCACACAGGAAATAAAAAGACCAGGAGTTAGCCAACGGAATGCTAATTATTTTGCATCTGAAGATGGGAATTGGCAATTTGGGCACATTTGTTTGGAAGAGAGAATCTACATTTTTTTTCCTGGCATTACATACTGTGGAGACATTTTTGGAGAAATCTATTCACTCTTCTACCAGAGAGCCTCTCCAATATGTTTACATGTGCGGTCACTTGGATCGCAGTCAAGGATAACTGCGCAGGTGTGAAATTTTCGTACCTGGGCTCTCAACTATCCTTCTGGTGGGTAATGGGAACTGACAGATAATTGAGAGTCTGTAAATATGGGCCGTAAAACATTAGAATTGCGAGATTCAAATTCGCAATGATTAGTTGTTGAGCAGGAGGAGATGACCAAACTTTACCGTGCTTCAGACCACATCTTAAATACCATGCCCAGTTCTGGTTGCCGGGAAACAAGGGAAACATTCAAGAGCAGTGCAGAGAAAAGCCAAGTGCTGATTCCCAGTGTCAGGGGTCTGGATTGAGAGGAAAGGCCGGAGAAAATTGAGCTTTTCAGCCGGACAATGAAGAGAATAAGAGATAATTTGAAGAGGTATGCAAGATTATTCAGGGTGTAGAAAAAGTTAATCCGGCTATTGCTTTAAGAGCAGAAGAAGGGATACAGGTTTAAAGTAGAGAAGGGTAGTTTTAGGACAGACATTAGGAAATTCTTCACAAACAGTGATCAACATGGAGAATAAACTTCCAGATAGAGTAGTGGAGGCAAAATTCATGAAATCATTTAAGAAGCAGTTGCATGCTGCAATAGGGTGGTGATAGGATCTCTCTCTCTCTCTCTCTCAGCAGCTAGGTCTGGTTGACTTTAGAAGAATAATAAGCAAGATGAGTACAAAGGAGGAAGAAGACATTGTTCAAATACTGAAAACAATAGAAGGAAAGCTGCTCAAGGCCATTAATATTTAACTTTCACTGTAAGCCAGGGTCAAACACACCCCACTCACACAATTAGTTGAATATCCCAGGCCCACTGCCACAGGAGGCATTCACTAATGGACAAAGTTCTGACTCTTTTGCACAAATCCTTGCACATAATGAACAATGTAGGTATTGAGAGTGCAGGTAATCGAAGTTCCGTTGTATGTTCACTTGAATTTTGCAAAACACCAAGCTGTTCAGTTTTAGATTTTTGCCCTTCAAAACTTGGGCTGTGTTTGTAGAGAGTGCTTTGTGCTGTATAGCAGTAGGATGAAATACTGTTAGTTAAAGATCTGTCAGTGGTGATGTTATCGGTGGAAGCAATTTGAGGTGATTTATGAGTATCCCACAACATTAAAGCACATTGGCTGAAGTGTCGTCTTTTTTTTCCCGCTGTAACACAATTGGCACAAATACATATCGAGTAAGCCAAGTGGTAACACTGCTTACTATTTCAAGTGAGTTAACACCCGAGAGAGCAGTCTGTCTGCAAAGTACCTATTGTTTCAAAGTTGAGTTCCTGTGCAGTGCAATTTCCCACACAGCTCCCTTGTGCAATGCTGTGTGGCAGTTGAGCTCTTCTGGTGCAGTATTGCGGTGCCATGTGTGTTACTCTTCCACTGTTGTCTGCAGCAAAATATGTTCCTTTAATGTATGGTTATGATCCAAAGGCAAAATTCTAATTTAACAAATAGTCTCCCAATTTATTCTTTAAGAAGGTGAATGCATAATTTGAACATGTGCAACTTTTATAAGTAATCCAGTGTGCTTTCAATTCAGCATGCCAAACATTTTTTTAAATCTCAACGAGTGAAAATGATTGTGCACACTGGAAATCTAAAGTTAAAAACGAAAAATGCTGGAACTGCACAATTGGTCCACGAGCACCAGACAAAAGACAGGATGACAAAGGATCTGAACCCAAAGCATTTAATTTTTCTCTCTTTTTCCCGATGTGCCTTTCCAGCATTAACGGGTTTTAGTTTGTTGGTTTTCTGATTTTACCCAACGCAGATAATGCAAGTCTACTGCTCCGCACAACAGTGCTTTCCTGTACAATGCAGGTAAATGTACTTCACATATTTACTTAACAAACATCTACCACCATTCAGTGCGAAACATTGCAGTCTATCTTTCAGAAAAGTTTGGAATTCTGGCATGAATTTTATCAGACACGACACATCTCAGTGCAGCGTCTAGGCTTTTGTCCAGCGGTTGCGAGCTGTACTTTGACTTCAGCAAAGTGATTGCTGAGAATGTCGACTCACAATGTGGTTGAATGCTGCTTTCCCTTTGCCGTGACATGTCTTGTTGGAACTGCTCATTGCTGGTTGGGATTGCTTTCTTCTGCTGGCTTGGAGCATTTATTCTGATTGGTCGAGCTGCCCACGATGGCAGTTCCCCTCTCCACGCAATGTTGTTGGTGTTTCCATGGTGCTGAAGTCTGACGTTTCCACCCGTGTTACACAACATTTTGGCAGATAACCAAGGAAGAAAAGTACACACAACGATCAAAAACACTCGCACCCTCTCCCTTTTGCCGTAGTATTTTACCATCAAACGCACAAAAAGGTTAAAGTACACGTGCATATGCTGTGAAAATGTGGGCATTGACTGTGTCTATTGCTCATTTTTATTTACTAATCACAAAGGCCATTAGCCACATGTGGCTAACTTCTTGGACAACACCGTCCGTCATGTATAAGAGCAGGGAGGTTATGCTTGAACTGTATAAAACACTAGTTAGGCCACAGCTAGAATAATGCTTGCAGTTTTGGTCACCACATTACAGGAAAGATGTGATTGCACTAGAGAGGGTACAGAGGAGATTTACGAGGATGTTGCCATGACTGGAGAATTTTAGCTACGAGGAAAGATTGGATAGGCTGGGGTTGTTTCCTTTGGAACAGAGGAGGCTGAGGGGAGACTTGATTGAGGTGTATAAAATTATGAGGGCCTAGATAGGAAGGACCTATTTCCCTTAGCAGAGAAGTCAGTAACCAGGGGCTATAGATTTAAAGTCACTTTAAATTCTCCGCTCCACTCCCACTCTGACCTCTCTGTCCTCGGCCTCTTGTACTGTTCCAATGAAGCTCAACGTAAGCTCGAGGAACAGCACCTTATCTTTCGATTAGGCACTTTACAGCCTTCTGGACTTAACATTGAGTTCAACAATTTCAGACTATAACCCCTGCCCCCATTTTTTCAGGCGGCAGCTGTTGATGATTGCCTGCCATCCCCATTTGCAACATTTAATCTTAATCTTAATGCTTAAAACCTGTTACATCCCTAACTTAATCCAGTTCTGACGAAGGGTCACAGACCTGAAACGTTAACTCTGTTTCTCTCTCCTCGATGCTGCCTGGCCTGCTGAGTGTTTCCAGCATTTTCTGTTGTTATTTCAGATTTCCAGCATCCGCAGTATTTTGCTATTGTAGTAGATGTAAAGTAATTGGTAGAAGGATTAGAGGGGAGTTGAGGAGAAATTTTTTCACCCAGAGGGTGGTGGGGATCTGGAACTCACTGCCTGAAAGGGTGGTAGAGGCAGAGACTCTCATCGCAATTAAAAAGTACTTGGATATGCACTTGAAGTGTCGTAACCTACAAGGCTACGGACCAAGCGCTGAAAAGTGGGATTAGGCTGGATAGCTCTTTATCGGCCAGCACAGACACGATGGGCCGAATGGCCTCCTTCTGTGCTGTAAATTTCTATGATATACATGCTTCACTACAATCCAACTCCAAAAAAAAAAGCTAACTGCCTGAAATAAATGCAGGAACACCAAACAACTACTGTAGATGCTTGTGTATTTTTCTCCCTCCAGTTGTCTCTCCTCCTGTCCGAAAGGCACTGATTTGTGGTGGTGGGGTACAGCTCCACAGGTGCTGGCTGGCCTCTCGAGCCTCCCCCAATCCAGTCCTCGTGTGAGCCTGGTCAGCGTGTCGGTGGGCTATTCGACGCTAAGCGGGGGGCGGGGAGGATCATCAGAGATGGACCTGATTTTTATCCTTGCCTAAAGTCCATGTGGATATGCCAGCAACCTCCAGGCACTGGTCGGGAGCAGGACCCTGGCTAATTTTTATTCATTTTCTTTTGCCACAACTTAGAGCTTTTAATTTAGCAAACCATCCCAAAGGCACTTCACAAGTAAAAGTGTCGTGGGGGCAGGAGTAATGGACACCACACGGCAGTAGTAGGAGAGTCGGGGACTTGGCCCAGGGCATGGTGGAAGGCGTAGTCTTTGAGGAGCTTTGTGAAGGGTGGCAGCGGGGTACCAAGGCAGAAGGACTTGGAGAGTCCCAGCTGAAGGCTGTGCCACCAGTGCTGGAGTGAATAGTGGGGATACATAGTAGGTCAGTCAGAAGATTAGAGCCTGCAAGCTGCGACATGGGAAAGGCAGATAGCAATGGTGAGATGGAGGGTTTTGTAATGCAGTCAGGAAAAGGGAGCCCATGGAGCTTGGCAAGGACAGAGCGCAATTGTGCCATTCCCTGCAGCTCCCCTCGCTTAATTAGCACGGACTGGGCACAAATTTAGTACCTTCCCAGCCTGAATGGATAGAACAATGTACTCATCGGAGCTTCTCGTTTAGACTCTTATCTTCAGATGAAGGCAGCAAGCAGTTTCTAGTGGGCCATGCAACATGTTTCTCAGTTCTAAGCACCGTGGCAGTTTAATACAGAAATTCAGATTGAAGTGTACTTTAATCTATAAAGTGAGATTGGTAATATAAACTTACGATTTGTATGACACACATAATGTGTCCATATTAACTTTCAGTATTTATATTTTTCCTCAGTCTTTTGATTGTGGTGTGCCACCTTGCCACAACTTATTGGCATGTGTTCTCAGTAGCACAGTGCAGCACTCTTGCAGATTCCTGAGGGTTGGCAGAGTGCTGGTTTGGGTAGTGGTGTTTTATGTGCATGATTATATATTTTTTTTAAAACAGCTCCTTTCCTAGTTGTGCATGAATGACTAGCTTGCAGCCAATGTGACCGGAGTGTAGAATTTACAAACAGGAGTCCTGTCCTGTTACTGCGTGTTGCAGGACATGCTATGGTTGTACAGGTGCTGGCAGCCCTCCAGATCCTTACCTAAGAGCACAAGAAATCTGCTCTATCCTTAGGCCTCATGCAGTCTATCCAATTTTATACTCTACCCTACACATTTAACCTCTTAATGGAGGCTTCTGCTCAAATACTCCTTAATCCCCGAGAATTATGAAGCAAACACAAATATTCAGCAGCATTCACACCTCTACTGTCCAGCTCTGCTGCACTCCTCCGAACTACTAGGTCCTGTGGCGCATTTGATCGACTCAGTCCATAGCTGTCGCTAGAAGGTGCCAATCAGATCCAGCCTCTTTTTTGAAGGAGTTAATCAACTCGGCCCCATCCGCATTTGCTGGGATCCTGTTCCCCACATCCACTGCTCTGTGACGGGAAACAAAACTTTCATCATCCCTAGTTGCCCTCACTTTGAGGCTTGTTCATTTTGAACCTGTGTTCCCCTAGCTTACGTTACATCGACATAATTCATATGTTCTCAAATATTACTGTTGATTTGTCTCTGGTCGTATCGGGGTGCACCCGTATTGAAGTTTAAGGTCCATTCCAAACTTGAATAATATTTTCAAGAGGCCAGAGAAAGTTTGTTCCTAACGTACTTCATCCTGTACCATGCAAGTCTCCCTCCCATCTTACTCGACCCATTTTGAAGTGTGCCTAACATAAGGGTGCAATTTTTGCTCTGTAAATGTGAGTTTACTCCCTCTAAAGGGTCTAATGAGTATTACACCACTGGATCCTAATTGGATGAAGAACTTCAGTCACCACTTAATGCAATTTGAACATCTCAGATTTAATTAATTTAACATTGATTCTTGTTTCCCTTTCCATTTGTTAGATAAACTGTTTCTTTTTTTCACTTATTTAAAAAGCCATATTGGTAACTGCAGTTCTCTTCCCTCAGCCTGTCGGTTTGTACTGTGATCGATGTATTGCACTTATTGGCTGCCAAATAGCAACTATAATTACTAGAAAAACAAAGCCAATGTTTTTAGCAGCTTGCTCAGAATGGTAGAACCTGAGGACACGGCCTGCACGTGAAGGGGAGAGAGTAAATTCAAAGCTAATCTGCGAAAACATTATTTTAATAAGTGATAAATCTCTGGAACAGGCTCCCTAGGGAGACGGTGGAAGCAAATAGTTAGAATCATAGAATGGTTACAGCACGAAAGGCGGCCATTTGGCCCGTCGAGCCCGTACCGGCTCTCTGCAAGAGCACTTCAGCTAGTCCCACTCCCCCGCCCTTTCACCCGTAGCCCTGCAAATTTCTTTCCTTCAGGTACTTATCCAACTCCCTTTTGAAAGCCGTGATTGAATCTGCCTCCACCACCCTTTCAGACAGTGCATTCCAGATCCTAACCACTCGCTGCGTAAAAAAGTTTTTTCTTACGTTGCCTTTGGTTCTTTTGCCAATCACCTTAAATCTGTGTCCTCTGGTTCTCGACCCTTCTGCCAATGGGAACAGTTTCCCTCTATCTACTCTGTCCAGACCCCTCATAATTTTGAACACCTCTATCAAATCTTCTCTGCTCAAAGGAGAACAACCCCAGCTTCTCCAGTCTATCAACATAACTGAAGTCCCTCATTCCTGGAATCATTCTCGTAAATATTTTCTGCACCCTCTCTAAGGCCTTCACAGCCTTCCGAAAGTGTGATGCCCAGAATTGGACACAGTACTCCAGTTGGGGCCGAACCAATGTTTTATACAGGTTCATCATAATTTCCACACTTTTGTACTCTATACCTCTATTCATGAAGCCCAGGATCCCGTCAGCCTTTTTAACTACTTTCTCAACCTGCCCTGTCGCCTTCAATGATTTGTGCACACATACCCCCAGGTCTCTGTTTGTGCTCCCTCTTCAGGATTGTACCCTTTAGTTTATATTGCCTCTCCGCGTTCTTCCTACCGAGATGTATCACTTCACACTTTTCTGCGTTAAACTTCATCTGCCATGTGTCCGTCCATTTCACCAGCCTGTCTGTCTTCCTGAAGTCTATCACTCTCCTCCTCACTGTTCACTATACTTCCAAGTTTTGTGTCATCTGCAAATTTTGAAATTGTGCCCTGTACACCCACATCCAAGTCATTAATATATATCAAGAAAAGCAGTGGTCCTAGTACTGACCCCTGGGGAACACCACTGTATACCTTCCTCCAGTCTGAAAAATAACCGTTCACCACTACACTCTGTTTCCTATCACTTAGCCAATTCTGTATCCAGGCTGCCACTGTCCCTTTCATTCCATGGGCTTCAACTTTGCTGGCAAACCTATTATGTGGCACTTTGTCGAACATGTTTTGGAAATCCATGTACACCACATCAACTGCATTACCCTCATCAACCCTCTCTGTTACCTCATCAAAGAACTTAATCAAGTTAGTTAAACACGATTTGCCTTTAACAAATCCATGCTGACTTTCTTTAATTAATCCACACTTGTCCAAGTGACTGTTAATTTTGTCCCTGATTACTGTTTCTAAAGGCTTCCCCACTGTTGAGGTCAAACTGGCTGGCATGTAGTTGCTGGGTTTATCTTTACACCCTTTTTTGAACAATGGTGTAACATTTACAGTTCTCTGGCACCACCCCTGTATCTAAGGAGGATTGGAATATTATGGCCAGTACCTCCGCGATTTCCTCCCTCAATTCTCTCCGCATCCTAGGATGCATCCCATCCGCTCCTGGTGATTTATCTACTTTAAGTACAGCCAGCCTTTCTAATACCTCTTCAATTTTTATCCTATCAAGTATCTCCACTACCACCTCCTTCACTATGTCTATGGCAGCATCCGCTTCCTTGGTGAAGACAGATGCAAAGTACTCGTTTAGTACCTCAGCCATACCCTCTGCCTCCATGCATAGGTCTCCTTTTTGGTCCCTAATCGGCCTCACCCGTCCTCTTACTACCCTTTTACTATTTATATGTCTATAGAAGACTTTTGGATTACCTTTTATGTTGGCTGCCATTCTATTCTCATACCCTCTCTTTGCCCCTCTTTTCTTTTTCACTTCTCCTCTGACCTTTCTATATTTAGCCTGATTCTCAGATGTATTTGCAACCTGACATCTGTCGTACGCGCTCTTTTTCTGCTGCTTCTTATTCTCTATCTCTTTCGTCATCCAGGGTAGTTGCCCTGCCTTTCCCCCTAGTGGGAATGTACCTCAACTGTACCTGAACTATTTCCTCTTTAAAGGCAGCCCATTGTTTCATTACAGTTTTGCCTGCCAATCTTTGATTCCAGTTTACCCAGGCCAGATCCGTTCTCATCCCACTGAAATTGGCCTTCCCCCAGTTAAACATTTTTACTCTAGATTGCTCCTTGTCCTTTTCCATAGCTAATCTAAACCTTATGATACTGTTCCCTAAATGTTCACCTACTGACACTTGCTCCACTTGACCTACCTCATTCCCCAGAACCAGATCCAGCAATGCCTCCTCCCTCGTTGGGCCGGAAACATACTGATCATGAAAGATCTCCTGAACACACTTCAGAAATTCCTCCCCTTCTCTGCCCTTAACACTATTACGATCCCAGTCTATGTTAGGATAGTTGAAGTCCCCCATTATTATGACTCTATAGTTCTTGCACCTCTCTGTAATTTCACTGCAAATTTGCTCCTCCATATCTTTCCCACTAGTTGGTGGTCTATAGAATACACCTGGTAGTGTAATGGCACCTCTATTATTTCTTAACTCTAGCCATATAGATTCTGTCTTTGACCTCTCCAGCACTGTAACATTCTCCTTGACCAATACTGCCATACCACCTCCTATCTTTCCTGTACACCTTATAACCAGGAATATTTAATATCCAATCCTGCATTTTTTTTTGAGCCAGGTCTCAGTTATTGCCACAACATCATATTCCCAGGTGGCCTGCAGCTCACTTACCTTGTTTATTACGCTTCGTGCATTCACATACTACACTGTAAACCTATCTTAGACCATCCTGTATTCTCTCTTAGTTTGACCCCACCTAATACCTTACTTTAGTGCTCTCTGCCTCTCCCAATCCTTTGAGCACTTTATTTCCCCTTTCTAATGTTACATCCTGGTGCCCATCCCCCCTGCCAAATTAGTTTAAACCCTCCCCAACAGCACTAGCAAACCTCCCCGCCAGGATATTGGTCCCGGCTCTGTTGAGGTGCAACCCATCCGGCCTGTACAGGTCCCACCTCCCCCAGAACTGGTCCCAATGTCCCAGGAATCTGAAGCCCTCCCTCCTGCACCATCTCGCCAGCCACGCATTCATCAGTTGATTCATTTAAATGCAAATTAGATTTCTTTCAGAAAATAAGATTTTTTTAATACAGTATATGAGTTATTTGAAGACCTGGCATTTGGTAAGTGTAGCATGCTTGGGAGGAACAGGTGACTTTGGGCCTATGGTTCCCGAAGCTTTTCACCACTAGGAGTTTTCCTCACCTCATGTCTGGGTCCATCGTAGACTGATTGATCGAGATTGATTGCCCTGATTAGTCAACAACTCCCATTATTATTGTATTGTGTAACTACCAGGATGGTAGAAGGTGAACGAGATGGATTTTGGTCTTTTTCCATCTAGCAATTCCTGTGCTCCTCACTCCCCGAGACATTGTCCTCTTCGTGCTGGTTTCCAAAGTCACTGATAGGTGCTTTTTCACAAAAATATTAACGAAATAGAAAAACATTGATGAACATCTTATACTCACGTGTAATAAAAATGGAATTTGACTTCCTCAGTTACTGTAAGCCAGTGGGCCTAATTATAAATTGATGGGATTGGGAAATATGATCCCAGAATTATCATGTTGGTATTCAGAGGGATTTGGGTGTCCTTGTACATGAATCACAGAAAGTTAACATGCAGGTAAAGCAAGAAAGGAAAATGGTGTTGGCCTTTATTGCAAGGGGGTTTCAGTATAGGAAGTCTTGCTGCAATTATATAGGGCTTTGGTGAGACCACACCTGGAGTACTGTGCACAGTTTTGGTTTCCTTACATAGGGAAGGATATACTTGCCTTGGAGTGGGTGCAACGAAAATTTACTAGATTGATTCCTGTTTATTTTGGAGGGGAGAGATTTAAGGAATCTATGGAAAGTGACTGAGATGGGACCTTAGAGAGGTATACTATGGTATAAGTGGAATAGAAAAGGGTTAATCCTGAACACTATTGCAAGTTAAACCTGTGATTTCAGGGACAAGGGGACATGGGCATAAACTGAGTTAAGGACTGATGTCAGGAAGCACTTCTTCACACAAAGTGTGATCACTTCCTGGAGTGGCCTTCTAGGTTGGGTAGTGTAGATAAAAATTCTGTAATCGCTCAAGAGGTGGTTGGATGCTGTGTTGTGGTGGGGGGGGGCACACGCTGGTGGTGGCATGGGTTTCTATGGATGAACAGCCTTTCTTATCTTTACATATCTTTCTGATATTCAGCTCCAGTCAATATTTAACTCCAGTGAATTATCATCAAGTTCAAGAACATCGAGCCCATTTGCTGTATAAAAATGGATGTGAATCCTTTGTCACAATCTCTGCTAATAATGCTTTACAAATTGTAAAATTTATA
Organism: Squalus acanthias; assembly: GCA_030390025.1. Taxonomy (NCBI): domain Eukaryota; kingdom Metazoa; phylum Chordata; class Chondrichthyes; order Squaliformes; family Squalidae; genus Squalus; species Squalus acanthias. The sequence goes on along the minus strand of CM059428.1, from coordinate 169,559,014 downwards.
CCAGCTGATAATTTTCCATTTTCTTCAACTGCACATTCTATGTATAAAAAATATATATATATATATACTTGACGTCTTAAGTCAGCACTGCTTGAGCAGGGATCACAGAGCCCACCTCAGAAGTAAATGTTCTCTGATTTCACATCTCCTGCCAACCCTGAGAAAGTTAAGCTGACATTATCTGTTTTTTCAAAATGAGTGATTCTTCTGTCCTGTATTTCAGTGTGTCACCTGCGGGAAGGCGTTTAAGAAGCTCTGGTCCCTTCACGAGCACAATAAAATAGTCCACGGTTATGCAGAGAAAAAATTCTCGTGTGAAATCTGCGAAAAGAAGTTTTACACGATGGCCCACGTCAGAAAACACATGGTCGGTAAGTACATTAAATCATTGAAAACGTCACACGCTTCAGTAAAATGCTGAATGGAATTCCAAACATGACAATTCTTCCGCAAGCTCTGTGTTAGTCGGTCTATAAGCCTGGGGATGTTGCCAAATCTGATTGAGTAATGATTTGGGTAAGGGATAATTATGCTTAAATTAATAATGACTTGTAGCTTGAAAGAATGAATGTTGGACTTCTGACCCTCATGAGTTTGGGGCCCTGGATATCCACGCCTGGGATCAGGGTTTTTCATGGCAGGCATAATGCATTTTACCGATTGATAGCATTTTCTTTTAAAACCACCTGGACTGAGGATCATTTTTGGGTGGTTGTTGTGGGAGTTAGAAAGGCATACAGGAAGATTTAGGACCAGTGGAGTAGAATTTGCAAGACATGGTGAGCAAAATCTGTGAGCACTGTGGAAATGTAATAACCTGTAATCAGAAAGAACAAGAACTGATGTAGCTGCGGTTCCAAACTTCACTTTGTGGTATGCCCATGTGGGCTGGGGGTGGGTGGTGGGGGGAAGGAAAAGAAAGTCTGTTATCCTCTCACTCTGGCTGATAGGATTAGATGAAGAGGAGTGTGGAGCTTAGACCAGTTGTGCCGAATAGCCTGTTTCTGTGCTGTGAAGTCTACGTAAAATGATTTTCTTGTATAGTCTGCACTTGTGTACCAAGTGTGTGGCATGCAGGCACTCTAAATGGTAGACTGTGAAAGCTCATTTCTTTCATTGGGCTTTGCTAACTTGATTGACTAGCAGGGGGCAGCAATCACGGAGCAACATTGCTAACATTGATTTTGTTTAAGCCAGAGCTTGACCTGTTTCTGGCTGGGGCAGAGGTCACCTTTTACAGAAGGTAGGTACTGCAGGGAGTTCAGGGCCAGAGTGATCTCCCGGACTAGTTTTGAATGCCTAGATGGGTCGGAGATGAATTTCCCAGATTCCACCCCGCCCCCCCCCCCCAAATTGGCCTCGGTTTTTAAACTTTTTTTGCCTCTCCTAGGAGATCACATGGGATCGGGTGGGGTGGAGGGTATATATTGTAATAGACAAGGTATCTCAATTGTGTGGGACAGGCTCGTTGGACCAGAGGGTCTTTACCTGTCTGTCATTGTTCCTATGTAACATCATGGAGCACTTGTAGCTCTGCCCTCCCTAATAGGAGTGGACACTGTGTTATGGGTTTCCATTCTGTTTAATTTGTTTAAAATATTTCCTTATCATGTGTTCTGAAAATCCCTTCATGTATAGTCAAGCCATCTGTAAGCAATGTCCATTTGCTAAACCGCAAATCCCAGTTACGCTACCAACAATGGCGGTAAACCTTGCCCCCTGATCATTAATATGGGTGGAACCACTCTATCACTTATTAACACATACTACACAAAACTGTAACTAGGAGAAGGACAAAATCCTAGTCATGGACAAGTTTTCAGGACAGTTTATGTACCCCTGGACATTGTATACAAAGAGTTATTTTTTGTATTGAAGCCCTTTTGCAGAGGAATTCAGAAATGCAGGAAAAATCGATCTTAATTTTCATAATGCCAAGCAAGCTTGTCAGGGGAGTTTGGTTAAAAGGGAGAATTAAGGAAACATAAATTGTATGAAGCTTGACGTATGTGTACAGAAATATATGTATGTAGCCTCAAAATTAACAAAATGTAAGAAAGTTTTTTAAAATGTGTAAATCAGGTTTCGCTCTTAATTGATGGTGACTAACAAGGCAAGGGAATACACAATAAATGGTAGGATCCTAGGAAGGACAGAGGATCAGAGGGACCTTGGTGTGCATGTACATAGATCCCTGAAGGCAGCAGGACAGGTAGATAAGGTGGTTAAAAAGGCATATGGGATACTTGCTTTCATTAGCCGAGGCATAGAATATAAGAGCAGGGAGGTTATGATGGAGCTGCACAAAACGCTAGTTAGGCCACAGCTGGAATACTGTGTACAGTTCTGGTCGCCACACTATAGGAGGTATGTGATTGCATTGGAGAGGGTGCAGAGGAGATTTACCAGGATGTTACCTGGGCTGGAGCGCTTCAGCTATGAAGAGAGACTGGACAGGCTGGGGTTGTTTTCCTTAGAGCAGAGAAGGCTGAGGGGGGACCTGATTGAGGTGTACAAAATTATGAGGGGCATAGATAGGGTAGATAGAAAGGAACTTTTCCCCTTTAGTAGAGGGGTCAATAACCAGGGGGCATAGTTTCAAGGTAAGGGGCAGGAGGTTTAGAGGGGATTTGAGGAAAAACTTTTTCACCCAGAGGGTGGTTGGAATCTGGAACTCACTGCCTGAAAGGGTGGTAGAGGCAGGAACCCTCAACATTCAAGAAGCATTTAGATGAGCACTTGAAACGCCATCGCATACAAGGCTACGGACCAAGTGCTGGAAAATGGGATTAAAATAGATAGGGCTTGATGGCTGACGCGGACACGATGGGCCGAAGGGCCTCTTTCTGTGCTGTATAAATCTATGACTCTATGACGTGAAGCCCTCGTTTATAAGTACCATAACTTTTTTTTAATGTTTTAAGGTTTTGTCACTGCATCTGTGCAAATAGTGGCTGATAAAACTGTGTGGCCTAATGAGATTCACGAAGCTATTTTCGTTCAGAATAAGTGAGGTGTTCAGTGTCTAGTGGCTTGGTGTGCAATCCACAAACCCTAGGATAGAATTATTATTACTCATAGAAGGATATTCAAACTTCGTTTGCTTTAATATAAATTATGAACTGGTGCTTTTCTCTAGAATCGAGCCAATTTATTTGACTTTAAATATCTAGCTAATTCACTGTATGTTGAGCTGTGTGCCTGACATGACCTTTTTGTTAAGTAAGGTATATATTTGCTGAATATTCCCTACTGCCTAGAGCAAGCAATCGTAATTGAAGGGTATCAATTGCACTGATGTTATCAGAGTTTAGACAAGATGTGGAGTGTAAACTGCACCCTTACACTCATTGCTTTCTTCAGTTAAAAGTCAAGGGGGAGGGAAAATAGGTTTCCCACTTGTCCAAATGGACCAGCACTCGGCATAAAGATGTGGAAATGTAAAAAAGCGGGTAGCTCTGGACTTGTGCAAAGGGGATTCAAGTGCCTTTTGGAGGGAGCGACAATGCTTCAGTGAATACCACCAAAGTCGGTGCTGCTGTCTGTGTCGGCACTGTACAGTCAATAACCTGTTGAACTTTCTGCCTCCAATTGCACAATTAATTTTTTTACATTCGTTAATGGGATGTGGGCGTCACTGGCAAGGTCAGCATTTATTGCCCGTCCCTAGTTGCCCTTGAGAAGGAATGGAGCTTGGGCCAAACAAAACCAGAAAAGGGAACGGACCGAAGAGAAGTAAATATAGAATGGGGGGAGAGTTTGATGCAGAAACCAGCAGGATAGTGCTGACATTGTTTGCTGTGTAGCATCTGTGTCACAGATTCCAAAGGCTGACATTCACTGACATTGTTTGCTGGGGTAGTTGTGTAGGGACTAAATTTTGTTTAATGCTTCACTCACCAGTTTGTTGGACATTTCATGATTGCCGGAGATGGTTTATTGACAATTTTGCAAGATCAAGGATCTGTCAACAGATCCTGAAAGTCTTAAGCAACAAATATGCACTTCCTAGTTAATCCACTGAGCAGGGCCTGTGCAGGAGGGGTGGGGCTGGAAGCGCTTTCTCCATCGTGCTTCAGTGAGCGTTTCAGACTGGGCACCCAGTTCAGCAACACTCAGGGAGGTTACTGGAGAGAAATGGCAGAGAGTTGGAGTGAAGCTAGCTGAAGGAATGCAGAATAAACTTTTGTACGTCAATTTATTATCTTATTTTTAAAATGCAGTAATTGCACTTGCCTCTTTCAGCTCACACGAAGGACATGCCATTCACCTGCGAGACATGTGGGAAGTCATTTAAACGCAGCATGTCGCTAAAAGTCCACTCTCTGCAACATTCGGGAGAGAAACCTTTCAAATGTGAGGTGAGTGTCATCAGATGCTTGTAACTCCTCTCTACCCACCGCCACCGGCCCTTCCCATTTTACCACAAAAGAAACAAAATCATTCTGATGGAGGAAAAATATAACTTCCATGTGCTGTCGTTCGGTGGAAAGATCCATCTGGGCAGATCGATTTCTTGGTTTGCTTCCGAAGCAGACATAACAAGTCCCGGGGTAAAATCTTTAAAAATACAAGCTTTATTTACCAAGATTTCATTTTCTTAACTGTATCCTTATTGTGCCAGTGTTAATGCCGTAAGAAATTTATATGGAAATACTACTGAATAAGTTGACTTGTTTCAATGGCGTTTGGTGCCAGGGTCACATTATGGTGCTACCTGTCAACCTGGACTTCAGGGCCAACATGGTGAAGTAAATGAGGCAGAGACACCTCTGGCTGCAACACTTGTAGTCCAGGCATTAATCTCTGGCTGCAGCACTGGTAGTCCAGGCATTAATCTCTGGCTGCAGCACTGGTAGTCCAGGCATTAATCTCTGGCTGCAACACTGGTAGTCCAGGCATTAATCTCTGGCTACAACACTGGTAGTCCAGGCATTAATCTCTGGCTGCAGCACTGGTAGTCCAGGCATTAATCTCTGGCTGCAGCACTGGTAGTCCAGGCATTAATCTCTGGCTGCAATACTGGTAGTCCAGGCATTAATCTCTGGCTGCAGCACTGGTAGTCCAGGCATTAATCTCTGGCTGCAATACTGGTAGTCCAGGCATTAATCTCTGGCTACAACACTGGTAGTCCAGGCACTAATCCCTGTCTGCTGGTAGTCCAGGCACTAATCCCTGTCTGCTGGTAGTCCAGGCACTAATCTCTGTCTGCTGGTAGTCCGGGCACTAATCTCTGTCTGCTGGTAGTCCGGGCACTAATCTCTGTCTGCTGGTAGTCCGGGCACTAATCTCTGTCTGCTGGTAGTCCGGGCACTAATCTCTGTCTGCTGGTAGTCCGGGCACTAATCTCTGTCTGCTGGTAGTCCGGGCACTAATCTCTGTCTGCTGGTAGTCCGGGCACTAATCTCTGTCTGCTGGTAGTCCGGGCACTAATCTCTGTCTGCTGGTAGTCCGGGCACTAATCTCTGTCTGCTGGTAGTCGGGGCACTAATCTCTGTCTGCTGGTAGTCGGGGCACTAATCTCTGTCTGCTGGTAGTCGGGGCACTAATCTCTGTCTGCTGGTAGTCGGGGCACTAATCTCTGTCTGCTGGTAGTCGGGCACTAATCTCTGTCTGCTGGTAGTCCGGGCACTAATCTCTGTCTGCTGGTAGTCCGGGCACTAATCTCTGTCTGCTGGTAGTCCGGGCACTAATCTCTGTCTGCTGGTAGTCCGGGCGGTAATCTCTGTCTGCTGGTAGTCCGGGCACTAATCTCTGTTTGCTGGAAGTCTGAGCAGTTTTCCACTCACTGGCCCAAACTATTAGACAAAAAAGGCCATGATCAGCTTTTCTTGTGTGCACTGTTATTCCAGCACTGTAGAATCCATCCTGACAACTCCCTCAGTCCATCAATACGCTGCTAGTGTGCCCCTGTCAAATTGACTGGGAAAATGCACAGCGTGGAGTTAATTTTTAAACCCCGTTCTGCAAGAGGTGGCAGGGTTTAAAAGCAGGTCTATTCCATTCTCCTTCATAGATCATAATTCCGAGGCAGTGCAAAGGAAGGGCTTCCTCCAGCCCAGCTGATAGATTCAGGACCAAGTTTCGAGGTGGATTTGTGGCAAGCGGGTGCGGGGGGTGAGGGGAAGGTAGACTTCAATTTACGCCAACCTGTCACCGAGGTGGAGGGTGCTGCGGGAGTTGGCACACATCAGTCTCATGTGTGAACCTTTCTTTGCCAAAGCTTTCACATATGCCTACATTAAGCAGTTGGTGACGGGACGAGTACTGAGCTGGTCTGAACATCAAGGTAGCTGGCACCTTGCAAGCTGCCATGTGTACATAGGAACAAGAGGTGGACATTCAGCCCCTCGAGCCTTGTCTGCTTTTAAATTAGATCGTGGCCGATCTGTACCTCATCTCTATTTACCCACCTTTGCTACTTACCTCCCGACACCCTTGCCTAACCAAAATCTATCGATCTCAGTCTTGAAAACTCCGCATCCACAGCCTTTTGGGGGGAAGAGTTCCAGATTTCCACTCCCTTTTGTGTGAGAAAGTGCTTTCTGATTTCACTCCTAAGTGGCCTAGCTTTTTAGATTCGGTTCGTCCACCTAGCTGAAGATAGATAATTGTTGCATTGCCGATGAGGAACCTCTGAGACTCGATGATCGGGATGACAGGTGCTGAAGGCTTTACCGAAAGGCCAGTTAAGAGAATATGTACAAAAGCAAAATACTGCTGGTGCTGAAAATCCGAAATAGAAACAGAAAATGCTGGAAATACTCAGCAGGTCAGGCAGCCTCTGTGGAGAGAGGAACAGAGTTAACGTTTCAGGTTTTTCGTCCTTTCGTCAGAACTGGAAAAAGTTAGAGATGTAACAGGTTTTAAGCAGGTGCAGAGGCGGGGAGAGGGGAGGAATGAATGAAAGGAAAGATCTGAAAGGGTGGAAGACAGGAGAGATTGAATGACTAAAGGGATGATAGTCCAAAGCAAAAGGAGATGGTAATGGGACAAGTAAAGAAACAAAAGATGAGTCTAGCAGATGTGTAAATGGGAATGGCAGAAACATCAACAGCTGCCATGTGCAAAGATAGGGGCCGAGGTTATGGTCTGAAATTGTTGGAACTCAATGTGGAGTCCAGAAGGCTGTAAAGTGCCTAATCGAAAGATGAGGTGCTGTTCCTCGAGCTTACGTTGAGCTTCGTTGGAACAGTGTAAGAGGCCGAGGTCAGAGTGGGAGTGGAGCGGAGAATCAAAGTGACAGGCGACCGGAAGCTCGGGGTCACGCTCACGGACTGAACTGAGGTGTTCCGCAAAGCGGTCACCCAATCTGCATTTAGTCTCCCCAATGTAGTGGAGACCGCATCGTGAGCAGCGAATACAGTATACTAAATTGCAAGAAGTACAAGTAAATCGCTGTTTCACCTGGAAGGAGTGTTTTGGGGCCCTGGACAGTGGGAAGGAAGGAGGTAAAAGGGCAGGTGTTGCATCTCCGTGCACTTGCACGGAGAAGTACCGTGGGAAGGGGAGGGGGTTTTGGGGGTGATTGAGGAGTGGACCAGTGTGTCTCGGAGGGAACGGTACCTTTGGAATACTGAAAGGGGAGGGTAGGGGAAGATGTGCTTGGTGATGGGATCACACTGGAGGTGGCAGAAATTGCCGAGGATGATCTGTTGAATGTGGAGTTTGGTGGGGTGAAAGGTGAGGACAAGGGGAACCCTATCTTGGTTCTGGGAGGGAGGGGAAGGGGTGAGAGTAGAAGTGCAGGAAATGGAACGGACGCGGTCGAGGGCCATGTCAACCGCTGTAGACGGGAATCCTCGGTTGAGGAAAAAGGAAGACACATCAGAAGCACTAGTATGGAAGGTGGCGTCGTCAGAACAGATGCAATGGAGACGAAGAAACTGGGAGAATGCAGTAGAGTCCTCACAAGAAGCAGGGTGGGAGGAATTGTAGTCCAGGTAGCTGTGGGAGTCATGTGCTTGGATATACAAAGTTCAGTCCCTACTGTGATTGGCGTACACAGAGACAAGTAGCTGCTGTTGGGAGTTCTGCCGCTCCAATAGGTGGAACCACCAGGATATCATGGTGTTCATACTGCAGTCAGGTGGTTGATCTGCTGTCAGTGTGAAATAATCCTATTTGCAGGATTCTATAGCAGGTGCACTGGAAGAGTTCATAGTGCCAGGATTGTTATTTTTTTATTTGTTCATGGGATGTGGGCATCGCTGGCAAGGCCAGCATTTATTGCTCATCCCTAGTTGTCCTCGAGAAGGTGGTGCTGAGCCACCTTCTTGAACCGCTGCAGTCCGTGTGGTGAAGGTACTCCCACAGTGCTGTTGGGGATGGAGTTTCAGGATATTGACCCAGCAACGATGAAGGAACGACGATATACTTCCAAGTTAGGATGGTGTGTGACTTGGAGGGGAACTTGGAGGTGGTGGTGTTCCCATGCGTCTGCTGCCCTTGTCCTTCTAGGTGGAAGAGGTCGCAGGTTTGGGAGATACTGCCGAAGAAGCCTTGGTGAGTTGCTGCAGTGCATCTTGTAGATGGTACACACTGCAGCCACGGTACGCCGGTGGTGGAGGGAGTGAATGTTTAAGGTGGTGGATGGGGTGCCAATCAAGCGGTCTGCTTTGTCCTGGATGGTGTCAAGCATCTTGTGTTGTTGGAGCTGCACTCATCCAGGCAAGTGGAGAGTATTCCATCACACTCCTGACTTGTGCCCTGCAGATGGTGGAAAGGTTTTGGGGAGTCAGGAGGTGAGACACTCGCCGCAGAATACCTAGCCTCTGACCTGCTCTTGTTGCCACAGTATTTATGTGCCTGGTCCAGTTAATTTTCTGGTCAATGGTGACCCTCAGGATATTGATGGTGGAGGATTCAGTGATGGTAATGCCATTGAATGACAAGGGGCGGTGGTTAGATACTCGCTTGTTGGAGATAGTCATTGCCTGGCACTTGTGTGGCGCGAATGTTACCTGCCACTTATCAGCCCAAGCCTAAATGTCGTCCAGGTCTTGTTGCATGCGGGCATGGACTGCTTTATTATCTGAGGAGTTGCGAATGGCACTGAACACTGTGCAGTCATCAGCGAGCATCCCCACTTCTGACCTTATGATGGAGGGAAGATCATTGATGAAGCAGCTGAAGATGGTTGGGCCTAGGACACTGCCCTGAGGAACTCCTGTAGTAATGTCCTGAGGCTGTGATGATTGACCTCCAACCACCACAACCATCTTCCTTTGTACTAGGTATGACTCCAGCCAGTGGAGAGTTTTCCCCCCGATTCCCATTGACTTCAGTTTTACTAGGGCTTCTTATTGCCACACTCAGTCAAATGCTGCCTTGATGTCAAGGGTAGTCATTCTCACCTCGACTCCAGAATTCAGCTCTTTTGCCCATGTTTGGACCAAGGCTGTAATGAGGTCTGGAGCCGAGTGGTCTTGGCGGAACCCAAGCAGGGCATCAGTGAGCAGGTTATTGGTAAGTGCTGCTTCATAGCACTGTCGATGACTCCTTCCATCACTTTGCTGATGTTTGAGAGTAGACTGATGGGGCGGTAATTGGCCGGATTGGATTTGTCCTGCTTTTTGTGGACAGGACATACCTGGGCAGTTTTCCACATTGTCGGATAGATGCCAGTGTTATAGCTGTACTGGAACAGCTCGGCTAGAGGCGCGGCTAGTTCTGGAGCACAAGTCTTCAGCATGACAGCCGGGATGTTGTCAGGGCCCAAAGCCTTTGCTGTATCCAGTGCGCTCAGCCGTTTCTTGATATCACGTGGAGTGAATCGAATTGACTGAAGACTGGCTTCTGTGGTGGTGGGGACCTCAGGAGGAGGCTGATATGGATCATCCACTCGGCACTTCTGGCTGAAGATGGTTGCAAATGCTTCAGCTTTGTCTTTTGCACTCATGCTGGGCTCCACCATCATTGAGGATGGGGATATTCATGGAGCCTCCTCCTCCCGTTAGTTGTTTAATGGTCCACCACCATTCGCGACGGGATGTAGCAGGGCTGCAGAGCTTTGATCTGATCTGTTGATTGTGGGATCGCTTAGCCCTGTCTATAGCATGCTGCTTCCGCTTTTTAGCATGCATGTAATCCTGTGTTGCAGCTTCCCCAGGTTGGTACCTCATTTTTAGATACACCTGGTGCTGCTCCTGGCATGCTCTTCTACACTCCTTATTGAACCAGGGTTGGTCCCCTGGCTTGATGGTAATGGTAGAGTGAGGGATATGCCGGGTCATGAGGTTACAGATTGTGGTGGAATACAATTATGCTGCTGCTGATGGCCCACAGCGACTCATGGATGCCTAGATTTGAGCTGCTAGATCTGTTCTGAATCTATCCCATTTAGCACGGTGGTAGTGCCACACAACACAATGGAGGGTGTCCTCAGTGTGAAGACGGGACTTCGTCTCCACAATGACATTGTCTTGGTTTGTGAACCACTCCAACATGGCTGGGCTGAGTGCACCATTACAGATGATTTGCTTTTTTTTTGTTTTGGTCTCCACACAAGGGAACCATTAAAGATTGTGCTTTAGTGCAGAAAAGAGCACAAGGCCGTCATCAGAGGCTTAGATTATGAAGCACGATGAAGACTTGATAGCCTTGAATGAAGGGGACTGAGCTGAGCTTACAGAGGTATCCGAGAGAGTAAAGGGTATAGAAAAATCAATCTGTAAAATGACCTGTGTTTTTAAAATTCTCTCTGATGAGTGCTATGCATCTGATGAGAGACATTTGAGGGAATCAACTCACTTAGGGGAGTCCAGAACCAGAGGTCACAGTCTAAGGATAAGGGGTAAGCCATTTAGGACTGAGATGAGGAGGAATTTCTTCACCCAGAGAGTGGTGAACCTGTGGAATTCTCTACCACAGAAGGCAGCTGAGGCCAATTCATTAAATATATTCAAGAAGGAGTTAGATATATTTCTTAAGGCTAAAGGGATATGGGGAGAAGGCAGGGACAGGGTACTGAGTTTGGATGATCAGCCATGATCTCATTAAATGGCGGAACAGGCTCGAGGGGCCGAATGGCCGACTCCTGCTCCTATCTTCTATGTTTCTGTTTAAAGTGTCGTACATATCCATGCCCCAGCTAAAAATGGGAGTGCTTTGAGAATACATCACTGGCTTCTAATTTGAGAGCTGCGTATAAAATAAGTGAATTTCTTCACACGTCTCCTTGGGCCATGGTCTACTTGTACCTGTATCCTGCTGGTCCCAAGCCTCTATTGGCACCTTCCTACGACCTGCTTACTCAGTCTGCAGGCACCTGGTCGCTGCTCAACATCTCCCTGTCGCAGGGCAGCTGACATTGGAACCCAATGGCTTTATCATAGAGTCATAGAGTTATACAGCACAGAAAGAGGCCCTTCAGCCCATCGTGTCCACGCCGGCCATCAAGCCCTATCTATTCTAATCCCATTTTCCAGCACTTGGTCCGTAGCCTTGTATGCTATGGCATTTCAAGTGCTCATCTAAATGCTTCTTGAATGTTGTGAGGGTTCCTGCCTCTACCACCCTTTCAGGCAGTGAGTTCCAGATTCCAACCACCCTCTGGGTGAAAAAGTTTTTCCTCAAATCCCCTCTAAACCTCCTGCCCCTTACCTTGAAACTATGCCCCCTGGTTATTGACCCCTCTACTAAGGGGAAAAGTTCCTTTCTATCTACCCTATCTATGCCCCTCATAATTTTGTACACCTCAATCAGGTCCCCCCTCAGCCTTCTCTGCTCTAAGGAAAACAACCCCAGCCTGTCCAGTCTCTCTTCATAGCTGAAGCGCTCCAGCCCAGGTAACATCCTGGTGAATCTCCTCTGCACCCTCTCCAATGCAATCACATCCTTCCTATAGTGTGGCGACCAGAACTGCACACACTATTCCAGGTGTGGCCTAACTAGCATTTTGTACAGCTCCATCATAACCTCCCGCTCTTATATTCTATGCCTCGGCTAATGAAGGCAAGTATCCCATATGCCATTTTAACCACCTTATCTGCCTTCAGGGATCTATGTAAATGCACACCAAGGTCCCTCTGATCCTCTGTCCTTCCTAGGGTCCTACCATTCATTGTGTATTCCCTTGCCTTGTTAGTCCTCCCAAAATGCATCACCTCACACTTTTCAGGGTTAAATTCCATTTGCCACTGTTCTGTCCATCTGACCAACCCGTCTATATCGTCCTGTAACCTACGGCTTCCCTCCTCGCTATTTACCACTCCACCAATTTTCGTGTCATCTGTGAACTTACTGATCATACCTCCTACATTCATATCTAAATCATTAATGTACACTACAAACAGCAAGGGACCCAGCACCGATCCCTGCGGTACACCACTGGACACAGGCTTCCAGTCACAAAAACAACCTTCGACCATCACCCTCTGCCTCCTGCCACTAAGCCAATTTTGGATCCAATGTGCCAAATTGCCCTGGATCCCATGGGCTCTTACCTTCTTGACCAGTCTCCCATGTGGGACTTTGTCAAAAGCCTTATTGAAGTCCATGTAGACTACATCAACTGCACTACCCTCATCCACACACCTAGTCACCCTCTCGCAAAATTTAATCAAATTGGTTAGACATGATCTCCCCCTGACAAAGCCATGCTGACTATCCTTGATTAATCCTTCCCTCTCCAAGCGGAGACTAATTCTGTCCCTCCAGAATTTTTTCCAATAATTTCCCTACCACTGATGTTAGGCTCACTGGCCTGTAATTCCCTGGTTTATCCCTACTACCCTTCTTGAATAATGGTACTACGTTAGCTGTCCTCCAGTCCTCTGGCACCTCCCCTGTGGCCAGAGAGGTTCTGAAAAAGCCCCTGCAATCTCCTCCCTTGCCTCGCACAGCAGCCTGGGATACATCTCGTCTGGGCCTGGGGATTTATCCACTTTTAAGCCCGCTAAAACCGCTAGTACCTCCTCCCTCTCAATACTAATTTGTTCAAGTATATCACAATCCCCCCTGCCTGATTTCTATGCCTGCATCGTCCTTCTCCATAGTGAACACAGATGCAAAATATTCATTTAAAACCTCACCTACATCTTCCGGCTCTACACACAGATTGCCACTTTGGTCCCTAATGGGGCCTACTCTTTCCCTGGTTATCCTCTTGCCCTTAATATACTTATAAAACACCTTGGGATTTTCCTTTATTTTGTCCGCCAGTGTTTTTTTCATGCCCCCCTCTTCGCTCTCCTAATTTTTTTAAGTACCCCCCTGCACTTTCTCCACACCTCTGCCCCCACCACCCCAGCCTTGCTTTCTGATGTGTTGTACCAACATGCTATGAGTCCCTTTCTTCCAGTCACGCTTGACTAGAAGGATTTTCTGATTAGCTTGTGCATTTTGGATGCCTTGTGTTAAGTGTATTGCAGATGTTCGTCCCTTTTTGTGGCGTGGCCTCCGAGACTGAATTAGCCTTTATGCTCATCGTGTGATCAAAACCTTCCTTTCCAATTAATGAAAAGCCTTATTCACGTTGGCAAAGAGCTAATGGAAGATTAGGTGTAAAACGTCAGCTTGGAGCTTCCAGCAGCAAGGTTATTCTGTCGTCTCAATGTCTTAACCATGTATAACGCTTGCAGCAGCTTCCTATAATCAAGGTGTAGCTGGATCCCTGCTGTTATCTGACGTAGTTTGGCTTGTTCTGCTTCTGATCTTTACAATAGCTTGGGCCAGGCAGAGGGCGGTGGGGGTGGAGCGGAGGAAAGGGAGAAGAGAATCAAAATCTATGCAGTAATGTCTCACTGGCAGGATGCCGATGGCGCAATTGTACTTGGGCATCATATCCGTTGCTGTTCACTGATTTGTGCACGCGCTCGTGCCCAGTCACTTTATTTGGTTTTGTGCTGCTGTTGATGCAGAAAAGCAGCCATTTGAGCCTCGGAATTTCACCCCTCTGCATGTCTCCCCTTTTTCTAAAAATTCACTCAAGGGATGTGGACGTCGCTGGCAAGGCCAGCATTTATTGCCCATCCCTAATTGCCCTCGAGAAGGTGGTGGCGAGCCACTTTCTTGAATACAACTGAGTATCTTGCTAGGCCATTTCAGAGGGCGGTTAAGACTCAACCACATTCCTGCGGGTCTGGAGTCACATATAGGCCAGACCGGGTAAGGACGGCAGATTTCCTTCCCTAAAGGACATTGGTGAACCAGATGGGTTTTTCCATTCCAGATTTATTTAATTGAATTTAAATTCGCCAGCTGCCGTGGTGAGATTTGAACTCACGTCTCCAGATCATTAGTCCAGGCCTCTGGATTACTAGTCCGGTAACATTACCACTATGCTACCGTACCCATTGATAGCGCGATCGGGAACAAGGGAAGTGGAGGAGTCTTGGTTCAGAACCTTGCGTCCAGTCGCTTCATGTTGGAAATCATCAAATTTAGTTATCGTTTATTGAAAAAAAAAATTAAAATCCCTGAATGGAAGCTGGGGTATACATTGATGTCTTTGCACTTACTATAAGGAGCCACACTAATCCTGCCTTTTTACACTTGTGTCTCCGATCATTAGAACTGCAATGAAAGATTCCAGTACAAGTATCAGTTGCGCTCTCATATGAGCATCCACATCGGACACAAGCAGTTCATGTGCCAATGGTGCGGCAAGGATTTTAACATGAAGCAGTATTTCGATGAACATATGAAGACGCACACTGGTACGGACCTTTTTACTTTGTCAATCAAACGGCTATTGTGTTCAGTGTTCAAAGCTCAAAGGGGCAATTTAACCTTTCTGTCCTCTGAGGACAGTAGTGATGTATCTGCACCAGATTTTGTGGAGGGGGGGAGGGAAAAATAAGTAACCATTTAAATGTTTTGTTCTTCCGTATCATTCTGAAAGAATAAATAAATGTTTTAGCAGTTCCTTTGATTTGCTTCTCCACCCCAACTCACATTTTTATGTGTCTGTGTGTCCCCTTTCCCCACTTCTCAAGTCCTCCTCCTTCTGGTCTGTGTGGCTCAGTACTATGCCAGGATGTACCTTTATCCAGTTGCCCATTGGTGAGTGCTTAACTTTAGTACAGGAGGATGCCATTCAGCCCATCTCGCCGGCGCTGAATTTAAGGCTGTCTCAGAGCTGATTTTACACTGTTCTATTTTCCTGCTTCCTCTCCATACTTTTTATATTCTTCAAGTAATTATTATCCAGTACCTTTTAAAATACCATAATCTTTTAAAGGAGACCATCGATGCTCATATTGTCCACTTGTATCATTTTAAACACCTCCATCAAATGCCTCCACACTCTTCGCAGTTCGAGTGACGACAGCACTAGTTTCTCTATCCTTTCCTTGCAGCTTAGACCTCTTAACCCTGGGAACATCCTAGTAAATCTGCTTTGCATGCTCTCTACAGCTATTCCATCCAATAGCGAGGAGCTGAAAACTACATAGAGTATTCCAGAAATAAAAACAGAAAATGCTGGAAATCCTCAGTAGGTCAGATCACATCTGGGGAGAGAGAAACAAACTTAACGTTTCAGGCCGATGACGTGTCATCAGAACCGGAAGATGTTAGAGATATAACAGGTTTTAAGCAAGTACAGAGGCAGGGAAAGGGAGGTGAGGAGGAAAGAACAAAAGGGAAGGTCTATGATAGGGTGGAAGGCAGGGGAGATTAAATGACAAAAGGGATGATGGTGCGAGGCAAAAGGGAATGGTAATGGGACAAGTAAAGGTTTTTTTTTCGTTCCTGGGATGTGGGCGTTGTTGGCACGGCCAGCATTTATTACCCATCCTTAATTGCCCTCGAGAAGGTGGGGGTGAGCTGCCTTCTTGAATACAACTGAGTGGCTTGCTAGGACATTTCAGAGGACAGTTAAGAGTCAACCACATTGCTGTGGGTCTGGAGTCACATATAGCCCAGACCAGGTAAGGACGGCAGATTTCCTTCCCTAAAGGACATTAGTGAACCAGATGGGTTTTTACGACAATCCGATAGTTTCATGGTCACCATTACTGATACTAGCTTTTTATTCCAGATTTATTTAATTGACTGAATTTAAATTGCCCAGCTGCCATGGTGGGATTTCAGCTCACGTATTCCAGATGTGCGTTAACCATTGTTTTGTAGTCATCATGATCTCTTTTGTTTATGTACACCCCAGAATCCCATTTCCCTTTACAGTGACTTTTTTCAGGCTGTCCACCTAACTTGAGGATTTATGCCTTTGGGTATCTAAATCTCTTTGCTCCTTCCCTGTATTACAGAATCATGCATACAGCACAGAAGGAGGCCATTCAGCCCATCGACCCTGTGCCGGTTGTTTGAAAGAGCTATCCAATTAGTCCCGCTCCCCTGCTCTTTCCCAATAGCCCTGCAAATTTTTCCCCTTCAAGTATTTATCCAAAATCAGAAATTTACCATTAAAGTATATTTCTATTAGAACATAAGACCATAAGAAATAGGAGCAGGAGTAGGCCATTTGGCCCCTCGAGCCTGCTCTGCCATTCAGTAAGATCATGGCTGATCTACCTCAACTCCACTTTCCTGCACTATCCCCACATCCCTTGCTTCCCTTAATATCCAAAAATCTATCGATCTCTCTTGAATATACTCAACGACTGAGCCTCCACAGCCCTCTGGGGTAGAAAATTCCAAAGATTCACCACCCTCTGAGTGAAGACATTTCTCCTCATCTCAGTCCTAAATGGCCGACCCTTTATTCTGAGACTGTGACCCCTGGCTCTCGACTCCCCAGCCAGGGGAAACATCCTCCCTGCATCTACCCTGTCAAGCCCTGTAAGAATTTTGTATGTTTCAATGAGATCATCTCTCATTCTTCTAAACGCTAGAGAATATAGGCCTAGTCTACTCAATCTGTCCTCACAGGACAATCCTCCCATCCCAGAAATCAATCTGGTGAACCTTCGTTGCACTCCCTCAGTGGCAAGTATATCCTTCCTTAGGTAAAGAGACCAAAACTGTACACAATGCTCCAGGTGTGGTCTCACTAGGGCCCTATATAATTGCAATAAGACGTCTTTACTCTTAGACTCAAATCCTCTTGTAATAAAGGCCAACATACCATTTGCTTTCCTAATTGCTTGCTGTACCTGCATGTTAACTTTCAGTGATTTGTGTACAAGGACACCCAGGTCCCTCTGAACACCAACATTTCCCAATCTCTCACCATTTTAAAAACTACTCTGCTTTTCTATTTTTCCTACCAAAGTGGATAACTTCACATTTCTCCACATTATATTCCATTTGCCATGTTCTTGCCCATTCACTTAGCCTGTCTATATCCCCTTGAAGCCTCTTTGCATCCTCCTCACAACTTACATTCCCACCCAGCTTTGTATCATCAGCAAACTTGGATATATTACATTTGGTCCCCTCATCCAAATCATTGATGTAGATTGTGAATAGCTGAGGCCCAAGCACTGATCCTTGCGGTACCCCACTAGTTACAGCCTGCCAACCCCAAAATGACCCGTTTATTCCTGCTCTCTGTTTTCTGTCCGTTAATCAATCCTCAATCCATGCTGGTGTATTACCCCCAATCCCATGAGCCCTAATTTTGTTTAATACCCTCTTGTGTGGCACTTTATCGAATGCCTTCTGAAAATCCAAATACACCACATCCACTGGTTTCCCCTTATCTATTCTGCTAGTTACCACCTCAAAAAACTCTTAACAGATGCGTCAAACACGATTTCCCTTTCATAAATCCGTGTTGACTGCCCTAATAATCCTATTATTTTCCAAGTGCCCTGTTACCACGTCCTTAATAATAGCTTCTAGCATTTTCCCTACTACTGATGACAAGGTAACTGGTCTGTAGTTTGCCATTTTCTCTCTTCCTCCTTAAATAGTGGTGTTACATTTGCTACCTTCGAATCCGTGGGAACCACTATCTCTATAGCCACCTCTTTCAAAACCCTAGGATGTAGACCATCAGGTCCAGGGGATTCCTAGGGTATTCTTCTTGTTCTCAAAATGTATTGCCTCTGTATTAAACTGCATTTGCCACATTTATTTTAATTTATTCGTTCCTCGGATGTGGGCGTCACTGGCAAAGCCAGCAGTTGTTGCCCATCCCTAATTGCCCTCGAGAAGGTGGTGGTGAGCCGCTGCCTTGAACCGCTGCAGTCCGTGTGGTGAAGGTACTCCCACAGTGCTGTTAGGAAGGGAGTTCCAGGATTTTGACCCAGCGACGATGAAGGAACGGCCGATATATTTTCAAGTCAGGATGGTGTGTGACTTGGAGGGGAACTTGCAAGTGATGGTGTTCCCATGCGCCTGTTGCTCTTGTCTTTCTAGGTGGTAGAGGTCGCGGGTTTGGGAGGTGCTGCCGAAGAAGCCTTGGCGAGTTGCTGCAGTGCATCTTATCGATGGTACACACTGCAGCCATGGTGCGCCGGTGGTGCAGTGAGTGAATGTTTAAGGTGGTGGATGGGGTGCCAATCAAGCTGGCTGCTTTGTCCTGGATGGTGTCGAGCTTCTTGAGTGTTGTTGGAGCTGCACTTATCCAGGCAAGTGGAGAGTATTCCATCACACTCCTTACTTATGCCTTGAAGATGGTGGATAGGCTTTGGGGAGTCAGGAGGTGAGACACTCGCCGCAGAATACCCAGCCTCTGACGTGCTCTTGTTGCCACAGTATTTATGTGACTGGTCCAGTTAAGTTTCTGGTCAATGGTGACCCCCAGGATGTTGATGGTGGGGGAGTCGGCGATGGTAATGCCGTTGAATGTCAAGGGGCAGTGGTTAGATTCTCTCTTGTTGGAGATAGTCATTACCTGGCATTTGTGTGGCGTGAATGTTACTTGCCACTTATCAGCCCAAGCCTGAATGTCATCCAGGTCTTGTTGCATTCGGGCATGGACTGCTTCATTATCTGTGGAGTTGCGAATGGAACTGAACACTGTGCAGTCATCAGCGAACATCTCCACTTCTGACCTTATGATGGAGGGAAGGTCATTGATGAAGCAGCTGAAGATGGTTGGGCCTAGGACACTGCTCTGAGGAACTCCTGCAGCGATGTCCTGGGGCTGTGATGATTGCCCTCCAACAACTACAACCATCTTCCTTTGTGCCAGTGGAGCGTTTTCCCCCCCGATTCCCATTGACTTCAGTTTTACTCGGGTTCCTTGATGCCACACTTGGTCAAATGCTGCCTTGATGTCAAGGGCAGTCACTCTCGCCTCACCTCTACAATTCAGCTCTTTAGTCCATGTTTAGACCAAGGCTGTAATGTGGTCCTGGCGGAACCCAAGCTAAGCATTGGGGAGCAGGTTATTGGTGAGTAAGTGCCGCTTGATAGCACTGTCGACGACACCTTCCATCACTTTGCTGATGATTGAGAGTAGACTGATGGGGCGGTAATTGGCCAGATTGGATTTGTCCTGCTTTTTGTGGACAGGACACACCTGGGCAGTTTTCCACATTGTTGAGTAGATAACAGTGTTGTAGCTGTACTGGAATAGCTTGGCTAGAGGCGGGGCTAGTTCTGGAGCACATGTCTTCAGCGCGACAGCCAGGGTGCTGTCGGGGCCCACAGCCTTTGCTGTATCCAGTGCGCGCAGCCGTTTCTTGATATCACGTGGAGTGAATCGAATTGGCTGAAGACTGGCTTCTGTGATGGTTGGGACTTCAGGAGGAGGCCAATGTAGATCATCCACTCGGCACTTCTGGCTGAAGATGGTTGCAAACGCTTCAGCCTTAACTTTTGCACTCGTGTGCTGGGCTCCACCATTATTGAGGATGGGGATATTCATGGAGCCTCCTTCTTCCGTTAGTTGTTTAATTGGCCACCACCATTCATGACTGGATGTGGCAGGACTGCAGAGCTTTGATCTGATCCGTTGGTTGTGGGATCGCTTAGCCCTGTCTATAGCATGCTGCTTCCGCTTTTTAGCATGCATGTAGTCCGGTGTTGCAGCTTCCCCAGGTTGGCGCCTCATTTTTTGGTACGTCTGGTGCTGCACTCCTCATTGAACCAGGGTTGGTCCCCTGGCTTGATGGTAATGGTAGAGTGAGGCATATGCTGGGCCATGAGGTTACAGATTGTGGTGGAATACAATTCTGCTGCTGCTGATGGCCCACAGCGCCTTCTGGAGGCCCAGTTTTGAGCTGCTGGATCTGTTCTGAATCTATCCCATTGAGCACGGTGGTAGTGCCACACGACACGATGGAGGGTGTCCTCAGTGTGAAGACGGGACTTCGTCTCCACAATGACTTGTGCGGTGGTCACTGCTACCAATGCTGTCATGGACAGATGCATCTGCGACAGGTAGATTGGTGAGGACGAGGTCAAGTAGGTTTTTCCCCTCGTGTTGGTTCTCTCACCACCTGCCGCAGTCCTAGTCTGGCAGCTATGTCCTTCAGGACTCAGCCAGCTCAGTCAGTAGTGGTGCTACCGAGCCACTCTTGGTGATGGACATTGAAGTTCCCCACCCAGAGTACATTCTGTGCCCTTGCTACCCTCAGTGCTTCTTCCAAGTGGTGTTCAACATGGAGGAGCACTGATTCATCAGCTGAGGGAGGGCGGTAGGTGGTAATCATCAGAAGGTTTCCTTGCCCATGCTTGACCTGAAGCCATGAGACTTCATGGGGTCCAGAGTCGATGCTGAGGACTCCCAGGGCCGCCACGCCTGGTGGGTCTGTCCTGCTGGTGGGACAGGACATTCCCAGGGATGGTGATGGAGGAGTTTGGGACATTGGCTGAAAGGTATGATTCTGAGAGTATGACTATGTCAGGCTGTTGCCTGACTAGTCTGTGGGACAGCTCTCCCAATTTTGGCACAAGTCCCCAGATGTTAGTGAGGAGGACTTTGTAGGGTCGACTGGGCTGGGTGTCCCTTTGTTGTGTCCGAAGCCGGTGCCGAGGTCGATACCGGGTGGTCCATCCGGTTTTATTATTATTGTTTTTAGTAGCGGTTGTGTACAACTGAGTGGCTTGCTAGGCCATTTCAGAGGGCACTTAAGAGTCATCCACATTGCCCATTCTATTAGTCTGCTTGTCTTCCTTTAGTCAGAGTCAGAAGGTTGTGAGTTCAAGCCCCACACCAGAGCCTTGAGCACATAAACTGGTCTGACACTCCAGTGCAGAACCGAGGGAGTGCTGCATTGTCAGTGGTGCCGTCTTTCAGATGAGACATTAAACTGAGGCACCATCTGCCTTTTCAGGTGGACGTAAAATATACCATGGCACTATTCAAAGAAGAGCAGGGGAGTTCTCCCATGGACAATGTTTATCCCTCAACCAATATCACTAAAACAGATTAACTGGTCATTTATCTCATTGCTTTTTGTGGGATCTTGCTAGCTGTTAATTGGCTGTTGTGTTTCTTACTTTACAACAGGGACGACACTTCAAAAGTACTTCACTGACTGTGAAGCACTTTGTGGAGTCCTGAGGTTGTGTAAAGTGCTGCATAAATGCAGGTTCTTTCTCATAACCTCCTGCATTCTTCCTGCTATTTTGCTGCGGCTCCTTAGTTTGATATCATCAGCAAAATTTGATATCCACCCCTTTAAATCCAGTAGAGGGAGATAAAATGAGTGGTGCCAGTGACAGCCCACTTAAGCCGCTGCCGGCCAGGCTGAGAATCACCAATTTATTGCCAGTCTTTTTCTCCCTCACCTCTGCAATTTCTGTTCGTGATGCACAAGCCTCCGTGCTGTTGTATCAGGCAATTGACCAGGTCCGGCGAATGCTGGGTGACTGCAGTTTCGTCTCTGGCGGTCAAACAAGTAAAGTCATCGGTGTTCGATCGTACGTTCAAAACTTTGGTGAAAAATTGACACCGTTGTTGAAATTGGCCATAACCTTGTGCTTCCAAATCGAAAGGGCAAACCCGCAAGCTGCTTGACCTCGGGCCGGTGGGAGTATCTGTCCTCGGCTCTAATGTGTGCTATAGGACCTTTTAGATAGTAATTCAATATACTGATGATGTGAACCATACTGAGTACATAAAACCTACGCCTGGGGAAATTGGGTGTTTGGCTCAAGCTGATGCTTTTAACAGTCATGTGTCTGTACCAGGAGTTCTGTAAAACGATACTTTTTTTTTTCCATGTGAAGTGGTTCGTGTACTCCCCTCATGATGTAGAAATGCATCAGCATGAAAAGAAAGAATATCTTTTCGGTCTCCAAACTTCTTTCCTTCTCTTGTTGGATGCAGTTCCACGAGCGCTTGGCGTTCTGTTAACCTTGTCCGAGTGGCTACTCATTACGCGTCCGACGAGACGGTCCGCATTAGCAGGCCGTCACAGGCCAACCTAATGCGGTTCTCCACAAACGTGTATTTTCCAGTAATAGTTAGGAGTGAACACCCTACTGCACTTCCTTTCCCACCCTCCTAGCTCAAGGGCACTGAGGCCAATTGTAGTTCCCCGGTTGCTGCCTTGTATCCGGATGGAGTGTGACAGATGCATTGTATTGCATCTGTCCCCGTACCACACGCTCCTTCCGAGTTAGTGTCTGGA
Organism: Squalus acanthias; assembly: GCA_030390025.1. Classification (NCBI taxonomy): domain Eukaryota; kingdom Metazoa; phylum Chordata; class Chondrichthyes; order Squaliformes; family Squalidae; genus Squalus; species Squalus acanthias. The sequence continues at coordinate 169,536,575 of CM059428.1, read as the reverse complement.
TACAAGTGGGTAAGAATACTCTGATCCGGTTCTGTTCGACCCTATACCCTGATGGGGGTTGGAGAATGCTGTGAATGCTGCAAACCTGAAATAAGAACAGAATATGCTGCAGGTGCACAGTATGTGATGAGAGAAAACACAGGTTACCGTCTTTGGGTAGAAACCCCTGATCAGAACTCCGCAAAGTGTCTCCACCCAAATGTTTCAGCTGTTTGTTCTGTTTCAGTTGCTGCCGGACCAGCTGTATATTTTTAACATGTCTTGTCTCTGTCTGGGCAGGAGGTTTACTGCCTGTGATTTCACACACAAATCGAAATCTTATTATGCAAAGAAAAAAATCGGCTGATGCTTGGCAGTAGAATCGGAGTGTGACTGATTCTCCGTCCAATTTGCGTTTCATGCCCTCAAACGGTTGGGTGCGGTTTTGTCGTAAAAGTCGCACGCGGCGAGTACCTGATTCTGCCAGGCGGGGATGTACCCGTGAGCGAGTGCTCTCTGCCTGTACTCGCACGGCCCAGTGCAGTTGGCTACAGAGCTCACAGCAGATCGCCTGCCTACTCTTCTCCTTTCCCCAGTGGGGCGAAGTAAAATGGGGAGAGGAATGAATAATTTATGAAAAGCCCAATGAAGAAATAAAGAGAATGAAAGACTTGCATTTATACAGCGCCTTTCACGACCTCAGGATGTCCCAAAGCGCTTCACAGCCAATTACTGTTTGAAATGTAGCCACTGTTGTAATGTAGGGCAACACGTCAGCCAATTTGCGCATCGCAAGATCCCACAAACAACAATGTGAATAATGACCAGATAATCTGTTTAATTGTTCAGTTGGCTGATGAGTTCCTTATTACTTTTTTGCTGCACGAATCTTATTTTGGGATTGTGTTTGTGACCATTTGGTTTGTTTGTTTAGTTTGGGGTTGTTTTCTGATTTTCCCGTCAGCATGGCGACCACTGTCTGCTGCACTGAAAAGCCTATGCTGCCACCTGCCATCTTGTTTGCCGGTACATCATCAAATTGTGCAGAATGCCACGTTTACCCTTCCGTTTGAATTCACCAATGTAAAGCTGCATTTCCACCTCCCTCTCAGGTGGATGTAAAAGATCCCAGGGCACTATTTCGAAGAAGAGCAGGGGGAGTTCGCCCCAGTGTCCTGGCCAATATTTATCCCTCAACCGACATCACTTAAAAAAAAAAAAAAAAACAGATTATCTGCTCATTTTCTCATTGCCGTTTGTGGGAGCTTGCTGTGCGCAAATTGCCTGCCACGTTTCCTGCATCACAACAGTGACTACACTTCAGAAGTGCTTTATTTGGCTGTAAAGCGCTTTGGGAGGTCCTGAGGCCGTGAAAGGTATAAATGCAACTTCTTTCCTTCTCTGGTGGCTTAGTGGGTAAATACACAGCCCAATGTTGTACTGAGCCATTCACGCCAGTCTGTCCCGCATCAACTGATCTCAGCCAGAGTTGCATTGGGGATCTGGCGGGGTCTTGCTCCCACACTTGCTTTCCAATGGCCTACGCTGGAAATTGTGGATGTCTGCTGAGAGTGGGACACTCGCCGGCTGTGATGCTGCTCAATGCTGAATAGCCAGTGGACGTACACTGTTGAGGTTCAGTTACGAAGGCTGAGCACTCGGCTGATGTTAAAGGGAAAAGAATTGTATAGAAGTACGACGTTCCAGATCTCTCTCGATGCTGATGGATGAGATGAAGTGGCTGTGGAGGGAGCTTGCATTAATGTTTTATCTCCTAAATAGACAGAGGCGAAACAACGGATGTTAAGCTGCCCGTTGAAGCTAGAGGCGAGTTTTCTGAGCCATTTGCTGAGAGAAATGATTAGAAAATGGTGGGGGGTTTTTTTAAAGAAAAAAGATGCGACACTTCAGTTACGTGGCGAGACGAGAGAAGCTGGGATTGTTCTCCTTGGGGCAGAGAAGGTTAAGGGGAGATTTAATGGAGGTGTTCAAAATCATGAAGAGTTTTGATAGAGTAAATAAGGAGAAACTGTTTCTAGTGGCAGAAGGGTCAGTAACCAGAAAGGTAATTGCCAAAATAACCAGGGGGGAGATGAGCAAATTTTTTTTTACTTAGCGAGTTGTTGTGATCTGGAACGCGCTGCCTGAAGGGGCGGTGGAAGCAGATTCAGTAGTAACTTTCAAAAGGAATTGAATAAACACTTGAACAAGAAAAATATACAGGGCTATGGGGAAAGAGCAGGGAAGTGGGACTAATTGGATAGCTCTTTCAAAGAGCCGGCATAGGCATGGTGGGCCGAGTGGCCTCTTTCTGTGCTGTATCATTCTATGATTCTATAATTAATAACTGTAATGCTGGGTCATGATGGAGGTGACTTACCACTTCACAGTGCTGTGCGACCGGAAATCGTGTACTCACCGAGTCACCATGTTGAGCCCTTCAATGTTTTAGCGTGCCGGTGAATCCAGAGGCAAGCTCTGTCTGCTGCTTCTGGTCTGAGCGATCCGTCTTGCCTCGCGGCTACTTCTGATCCAGCTTTGCTTAATGCCATTAGATGCCTTTGGTTCACTTTTTTTTTAAATACTCATTCTTGGGATGTGGGTGTCGCCAGCAAGGCCGGCATTTATTGTCCATCCCCAGTTGCCCTGAGAAGCTGGTAGTCGGCCTTCTTGCACCACTGGTAACAGTTTGGTAGACCACCGGAGGGCAGTTACGAGCCAGCCACGTTGCTGTGCGACTGGAGTCGCATGTAGGCCAGATCAGGCACAGACGGCAGGTTTCCTTCCCTAAAGGACATTAGTGAGCCAGTTGGGTATTTACAACAATTCGACAGCTTCACGGTCACTTTTATAAATTCCTGCTTTTTATTTCCAGAATTTTTTAACTGCCGCGGTGTGATTTGAACTCGTTCAAGGAAACAAGGGAAGAAATTTACAGGGCTATGGGGAAATAGCAGGGGAGTGGGACTAATTGGATAGCTCTTTGAAAGAGCTGGCACAGGCTCGTTGGGCCAATTTGTCCTCCTCCTGTACTGTATTATTCTATGATTCTATGTTCTCTGGATTATTCATCCAGTAATACAACCATTACACTACCGTACCTTGGTGGTGGCAGATCAGAGTTGCAGGTTGTTTTTTTTTAATCCGTATCACTGATTGCTGAGTTTAAACCCAAAAAATGAATCTTTCCTTTGCTTCCAGGGGAGAAACCGTACATCTGTGAAATCTGCGGCAAGAGCTTCACCAGCCGACCAAACATGAAACGCCATCGCCGGACGCACACGGGGGAGAAGCCGTACCCGTGCGATGTCTGCGGCCAGCGCTTCCGCTTCTCCAACATGCTCAAGGCGCACAAGGAGAAGTGCTTCCGGGTCACCAACCCCATCACCGCAGACAGCAACCCCCTGAGCCTCACCTCCGCCACGCCTCCCAACTCCAGCAACCCCCTCATCTCCCACCCCCAGTCGCATCCCCACCCCCACTCCCACCCTCACCCACACTCCCTCCCACTGCCTCTCCTCCACTCCCTCCCTCCGACTCTCCCCCCTCCCCCCCACCTCCCGCCGCCGCCACCCCTCTTTCCAGCCGGACGGATAAACGCCAACAACAATTGAACGGCTGTGGGGTTTTTTTTCCTCTCCAAACAAAAGAAGAGACAAACGACTGTAGCAAACAGTCAGAAGCGTGCACCAGGTGTGACGCTATATATACTCTGTTACCTGGAAGGAATATAACCAAAGGGGGCATACTTAGAGGATGGGGACTAAGAGTCAAGCAACCTTGAAAAAGTTCATGACTGATTTATGTAACAAAAAAAACTATTTTGGTGTATTATTTACAGTAAGGATGTAGACAAAGGATTTTTTTTTATGTCGTATAGGACTAAAGACTAGTATCGACTAGTCTGAACTACTTTTAAAGGCATCCATAGACTTAAACCGTTCTCACTAAAAAAAATCTTTTGTGTTAGAATTTTCGAACGCAAATATATCCCTGCAGCATATAATGCAAGAAGGACATGTACAGATTTAATGCAGAGTGCAACCAGAGGGCAAAGAAGCTAAGCAAGCGGCCCTTCATAAATGTGTTCATGATATACTTAACTAGCAAGGTAATGTGGGATTCTTTCCCCTTCCCGCCCCCTCTTCCCCCACCCCTTCGAGCCTCCAATCTGTAACCTGCTATTTTTAACAAGGGTTTAGTTAAGTAAAGCAAGCTGTGCTTGTGTGTAGCAAGTTTAACCATTTACTGCAGTGCGCCTAACAGACTTGACGTTTTAGCAGCCAATGTCATGTCCTATAAGTGAACCGGAACAGTGTTTATTTTACCGTGGACTGCGTGGCCTACCACAGAAGCAACTGAGGCGAGAGGATCAGAAACAGTAGAACCGAGGGGCTCCAGCTTGCGGCCAAGTACAGAAACCAAAGAGGGGAAGACTGGCGAGATCAGTCACAGAAAGTAGGTGCTTCTCCCTAGGCAGTTAGGAGCCTGGGTTTTGGGACCGGGGCGGATTGTAAAATGTGCTTCCCTCCCCCCATCCAACCAAGCTCACTTTTACTGTCTTATTTTGCCTCCAAAATTTTTGGACATCTCTGGGGAACCCTTTTTTTTTGGAGGACCAAGTTAGCACTTGATGATCATGAGCACTGTGGCTTTTAATAGGAAGGCAGAGCTAATAGATGCAGAAATAAATGTTTCCTTTTAACCATTTGAAGTGCAGCAGAAGGACAGACTGTTCCAATACTTCTTACAGAACTGGTCCGGGGACGGGGTGGGGGCGGAGGTTGAAGCCTAATGGGAGCGAAACTGGTTAGTGCAGCGCTGGAGGAAATATGGTAATTCTGCACTGCGCCCAACAGAAACGAATGTGATGGACTGGGCTGAAAAACGGCACACGGTGAAAGTCAGGCAAGGAGCGTCAGGGCGTTGAAACCTCAACAATTAAAAATATTGATGAATGTGGTGCTCGACGTTACAGCTGGTGATGAGGACTTTTGTTCTGTTCATTGCCCTTAAAACCTTTGGAGATCCAGGGGGGGGGGAAAAAAAGACAAGGAGATGAAGTTCTCTTGCAAAAATGGTTGCCTTAAAGGACTCAAGTGAATTGAGTTGCAAAGTTTGGATAGACACAGTCGAGGTAATAATAGACATGGGTGCACAGCACAGAAGTGTTTCTAGCCCTCCTCCCACTACCACCATCAAATGTAGCTGCAGTTCAGTCATCTAAACCATGTGATGTGCTTAGATCTAAACTCTGGTAAAATTAAAAGTGTGACTTGGTGCTAAGAGTTGGGGGGGGTTCTCTTTTGTGTTTGGAACTAAAGGTACATTAATGGGTCAACAGACAGCCCAGCTACGCCAGTGGCTTTCACAGTGTCTGATGTAGGAGTTACAATTATAACCCGTACTTCAGTGAGTGTTTCAGATATGGGCTTTGCTGTTACACCAATAATCTATGATTAAAACCTCATCGGTTAGTTTCCCCCTGAGCAAGGGCTCTTTTTTTTATTGGCAAAGATCCAGTGCGATTATGGCCCTGCTTACATAAGCGGTGTGATTGATGGTTGACGAGTGATTGACCCTAGTCGAGCTTTTTGTTTTGGTAACCCTTCCAGTAACTGGTCAAGCGGTGGTAAGCAATCCCCAGGGGTATTAACTGCATTGCTGCAGTATTCTTCCTGTCGCAGAGCAAAGTGAGTCCAATTTGCCTGCGACGCCGCGACTTCGAAGATGGTGCCGGCTCTGAAATGTGCACTTTTTGTAAGAAAGACTGAGGGAGGAGAACGGATAGGTGCAGTCTTCTATTGGCGGGCCGGATACTGCTGCTGCTGCTGCTGCATATACCTTACCAGAAAGGTCTTGTACTCGGCACAACCCTCTGGTTGTGGGGGGGGTTTTCACAATCCGTGAGTAGCTCTTTCGGAAGGTGTCCCCCCAAAACCTAACCATTTCCACATGCTGCCATTTTAATCTACTTCAGTTCTACTGGACTAATGGGTATTGGCATCCCTTGAAACTTGAACACTAATCTAGATGTTTAAAGCATTATTACAAGGAGAGTTGTGGGCACTCTCGCTTACTTTTTCAGGCCGAACTAAAGCTGCAGTAATTGCTTCCCTTGGGGCCTACAAGAGGCCTTGGTTTTGAGAACGACATTGAGTTGAATCAGGTGTACACGACACTACATCCCCGCCACAGGTTAATCTTTGTGCAATTATTAAATCTCCCTCCTTTTCTCTGCTCACCCTTTAAGAGTGACCCAGCAGGTCATGAAACAGGATTGAAAAATAATGGCAATTCAATTGAAATAATTGAATTAGAAATGATTCACTCAATTTAATTGATGTACTAATCGGCTGCTTTAACAATATAAATCACTGTTTTGCACCGGGGAGGGAGGGAAGAAATTCTCTGTTTCTGAACTGCAGGTTTTAGAGGAATCATTACTACATTTAATGGTAAGTACCAGCGGGAGCGAAGTATGTTTGCAAGTGCACTGTTAAGTCACAAGCTATATTTTGTCACAGAATTTAACGTGCAGTATTTGTCATTGTACAGAGGAGAGGAGGAATATGTCAGTTAAGCATCGCAGTATTTTTAATGTGCTCTTATCGGATACAGAGTTTAAAATATTAAAGAAAATAAAAAGTTGGTTATTGTAAAGACATAGGACTTTTTTTAATATTAAATGTTTTTGATACTTTCGAATTCTGCCTATTTTGCTCATCAAAAGAAAAAGAAGGAAATAAAGGACGACGGCAGCGTTGAGCAATAGTAATCCACGGGATGGGCGGCCTGATGCTTATTTTCAGTATTGATGATTCAGCGCTTTTTGCCGACTTTTAATTGAAATTTAGTATTCTACCATAGGAGCCCTCGGCTGGCCATTAGCAAATAAACCTGCTGAATCTCTTCAGTGGCAGCAGTGCACTGCGGGGGTTCTGGGGTGCTGTATAGGATCCACCACAGTGGCCGCAAACTTTCTTTGAAGTTTGCGGTTCAGGACGAAGCTATGAATGAAGGGGAGTCTTCACGTTGTGGGAACCTTTGCACAAAACGGTACAATGTGAATCGTTAATTTCCGCTGTTCCTTTTCCTTCAGATCGTGGAATTTAATTCGTATGCAACTTTGATTTTTTTTTTAAATATATATATTATATATATTAAGTCTGCTAATAAGTCACACACTAATCTGGCTGCTGCCAGAGGGGGTGGTGCGATTCTGTGCTTCCTTTTTGCAGCCTTCATCTCTTTATTGAACTTTTTTCCCCAGCGAAAAATATTCTTTTTTTTTAGCTTTTTCAAAAAAAAAAGTTTTTTTTTTGACAAAATTATCCCAAAGAAAGCAGAAATGGCCATTTGCCATTAAAAAGCAAGAAAAGCCTATACAGACAAATGACGTATTGTACCCAAGCGCAGTGCAGTCCATCAGAGATACAGCTGTGTGAGTCTCAGAATGACACCTTTTAAGAGGATTTCATTGGCTTTTTTGGAGGCGCTACCTGTGGGCATCACATTTTTGCCACAATTGATCCCTTTTAAAACTAATTTAAGTCCTGGTTCCAGTTGCAACAACTTCTGGAACCCATCCCACTGTTGAGGCTGTATTACCATTCCATTCCTTATGGAAGTACTTCAAGCTGGCGTGCTTTTGGCCTGCCGGACTCCTGAGGCTGTATTGAGTCGCAGTTTGGTCTCCAGCTATGTTCATGGAAGGTTTTAACATTAAGTTGGAAGGCTGTTTGTTATGGTCAGAGTTTGAGAAGGAAGGGGTTAACCATGAACAAGGTTAACATTGAATTAGGAGCCTTTAACCCTTTGTTGACATCCTTATCTTGCAGTGAATGTTGTTGCTGTACAAAATTAAAATCATGGGTGAATTGATTCATAAGCTTCATTTAGGTAAGCTGTTTTTACTATGAAATCTTGCACCTTATCCCTAATAATATTCATTCCTCCAAAGGACCACAGATGAGGGGGAAAAAAAAACACTGCTTCATACTGTAGTTATTCCACTATCTTGCGGCGAGATTTACTTTTGAAGCAAGATTATACTGATGTAGATGGCTGCGTAGTACTGCCTCATTCAGGTAGTGTTGTACAGCTTGTTGAATAGGGGGAAATGCTACAGTTAATATTCGGTGGATACGAGGCCAAAATTTAGCTTGGCCCATTTAGTAAAGCATTAGGTTTAAGAAAAAAAAATTAAATCAAATTTGTGTATCAGTCATAAGTATGTTAATTCTATATTTTACTACATAAACACAACATCTTAGTTATCTTGTGTACATAGCATTAATGTAGAATGTTGTAGTCTTGTGGTTTAAAGGAAGATTATGTCCATAGGTGCTACAATTACCAGTCTATATCTGTCATTTATGTATTGCTTAGTGTATAGTGTATTCAGGATTTGCTGTCTAATTCCTGAGAAAAATAAATTCTTTCATTATAATAAAATTATGGTTTACGTCTTGTATTTTTAAAAATTATAGTTGTTAACCAACTTGGAGCTTATCACAATCTTTGTGCATTCTGCCTCTAATTCATCCTTTCCCAGGAGCTTGAAACTGTAGAATTCCTCACTTCCCTCAGTTTTCCCCTTCCTTCTACAGTCTTCAGTGTTTTTAAAACCCAAACTAGGCATAATCCTATTCACTAAAACAAATGCAAAACTCTGCGGATGCTGGAAATTTGAAATAAAAACAAAAAATGCTGGAAATACTCAGCCGGTCACGGATCATCTGTGGAGAGAGAAGCAGAGTTAATGTTTCAGGTCGTTAGAACTGAAAGAAGTTAGAGATTTAACAGGTTTTAAGGAAATACAGAGGCAGGGAAAGCGGGGGGGAGGAATGAACAAAAGGGAAGGTCTGCGCTAGGCTGGAAGGCAGGAGAGATTAAATGACAAAAGAGATGATGGTGCAAGGCAAAAGGAGGTGGTAAGGGGACAAGTAAAGAAACAAAAGATGGGTCTGGAGGAGCTGTAAATGGCAGCAACAGAACCATTACCAGCACCTGCTGTCCGAAAAAATGGGAGCAGTGGTTATCATCTGAAATTACTGATCTCAGTGTTGAGAAGTAGGTTATAAAGTGCCTAATCGAAAGATGAGGTGCTGTTCCTTGGGCTTCTGTTGAGATTATTTGGAACAGTGTAGGAGGCCGAGGACAGTGGGAGAGGGACGGAGAATTAAAATAGCAAGAAACTTGAGGCTCAGGGTCACACTTGCGGAAGGAACAGAGGTGTTCAGCAAAACAATCACCCAGAGTCTGCGTTTGGTCTCCCCAATGTAGAGGAGAGCGCATCGTGAGCAGCAAATACAGTATACTAAATTGAAAGAAGTACAAATAAATCGCCGTTTAACCTGGACGGTGGGAAGGGAGGAGCTGAAAGGGCAGGTGTTGCATCTCCTGCGCTTGCACAGGAAGGTGTTGGGGGTGATTGAAGGGTGGATCAGGGTGTCGCAGAGGGAAAGCTGGGAGGCGAGGGGAAGATGTGTTTGGTGGTGGCATCGCACTGGAGGTGCCAGAAATGGTGTAGGATGATCCGTTGAATGTGGAGGCTGGTGGGGTGGAAGGTGAAGACGGAGAAACCCTATCGTGGTTCTGGGAGGGAGGGGAAGGGGTGAGGGCAGAAGTGCAAGAAATGGGACGGACACGGTCGAGGGCCATGTCAACCACAACGGAGGGGAATCCTCGGTTGAGGAATGAAGAAAACCTATCGGCAGCACTAGTGTTGAAGGTGGCATCATCCGAAGAGATGCGACGGAGACCGAGAAACTGGGAGAATGGAATAGTCCTTCCAGGAAGTGGGTAGGAGGAAGTGTAATCAAGGTAGCTGTGGGAGTCGGTGGGCTTATAGTGGATGTTGGTCGATAGCCTATCCCAAAAATGAAGATGGAGAAGTTGAGGAAAGGAAGAGTCAGAGATGGACCGTGTGAAGGCGAGGGAGGGGTGGAATTTGGAAGCAAAGTTGATGAAATTATCTAGTTCAGGGCGAGAGCAGGAAACGGCACCAATACAGTCATCAATGTAACAGAAAAAGAGGCGAGGTAGGGGACCTGAGTAGGACTGAAACGAGGAATGTTCCCACAAAAGGCAGGTTGCTTTTTTGTTGGCTGCGAATCGCAGCTGGATTGAATTGGGCAGGAATAAGAAGTAATGATTTAAAGAATATATTTAACTATCATTTTCACCGTTATCGCCCTGTTTAAAAATTTACGTAACTTGTTTTGCGTTTTTTGTGTGTGTGAATATTCTTCCTCCTCTCCCTCCCTTCCCCCATCTCCCCAACACACTTTTCTCTCCTGCAGATGCTGCAAACCGTTTGGGACCTCTCCTAAGCGGCCATTCTTCTTGTGAGCCTGGAATAGCGAGGGTCGGCAGACAGCATATCCGAGCCGCCTTCTGCCCTCGCCAGATGTCTTGCACTTTCCAACAGTAGCCACTGGACAATGATCAGAAGTGGAAACCCTGACTTTTTGTTTCCTCCTCAAAATTGTTAGCTCAGTGACACTGAGGCCAATTGTTGTGTCCCCACGGCCACCCCAGCTCAGATCAACTAACTCTCCGCATCATAACTAACTCTCAGGCCTTCCTTGTCTGTCCTCGGGTGCTAAGAAGGAAGGAAAAAAGACTTGTGTTTTTCAGGGAGCGCTGCCAATATCTGTGAGGGATGCTGCCCTTGGTCACAGCGGAATGACGCCAGCTGGATCAAGCGCACCTGCGGGTGTTGGGAGATCAGGATCTGTGCCACACCCCCTTGGTCGAATAGCCGACTGGCGATCACTGCGTGCACGCCTCGTTTTGGTAGCCAGCCCTTCGATTCCGCTTGGACTGTGAACTCGCCGCGTCGTGTCCCGACGTTTTGATCCGTGCTCTGCGAAGCTGAGGAAGGAGTCAAGCCACCTTCGAGCAAGCGCAAAGGCGCCTCATTGGCTAAGTGGTCCGGAGTTTAAATCAGAAAGGCACAAGTCCCTTGAGCATTTTTTTTGTTTGTTGAGGGTGTATACAGCACTGATCTGAAGGTGGGAAGTGGTGTTCCTCAGAGATCGGTGCTGGGACCACTGTCGTTCACCATTTACATCAACGATTTGGACTCTGGAATCGGAGGTATACTTTCAAAAATTTGCAGACACCAAATTGAGGAGTGCAGTTAATACTGAGGAAGACTGCGACAAAATACATGGTCGTTAATAAACTTGCAGAATGGGTGTGTAATGGGCAAATGAATGCAAGATAAATGTGAGGTGGTGCATTTTGGTAGGAAGAATGAGGCTTGGATAATAAGAGTCTAAATGGGGTAGAGGAGCAAAGGGATCTCGGGGTACAGATACACAAATCACAAAGTAGCGACGCAGGTTAATAAAGCCATTTAAAAAAAAAAGCAAACTAAACACTGAGGTTCATTTCTAGAGGATAGCAAAATACTGCAGATGCTGGAAATCCGAAATAACAACAGAAAACGCTGGAAAAACTCAGCAGGCGCGGCAGCATCCGTGGAGAGAGAAACAGAGTTAACGTTTCAGGTCGAGACGAAAGTTTCTGACGAAAGGTCTCGACCTGAAACGTTAACTCTGTTTCTCATTTCTAGAGGGATAGTATTGAAAAGCAGAGAATTTGTTAAACTTGTATCGAAGCTTGGTTAGACCACACTTGGGAGTACTGTGCGCAATTCTGGTCTCCGTATTAGGAAAAGGATATAGAGGCACTAGAGAAGGTGCAAAAAAGATTCACAAGGATGATACCAGAACTGAGAGGTTAGAACTATCAGGAAAGATTGAACAGGCTGGGGCTCTTTTCTCTAGAAAAGAGAAGGCTGAGGGGTGAGGTGCTAGAGGTCTCTAAAGTTTTGAAAGGGTTTGTTAGGGTAGACGTAGAGAAGTTGCTTCCACTTTTGGGTGGGTCGTAAACTAGGATCCATAAATATAAGATAGCCACTAATAAATCCATTAGGGAATTCGGGAGAATCGAGCGTGGAGAGAATGGGGAACTTGCTGCTACAGGGAGTAGTTGAGGCGAATAGCATAGATGCATTTAAGGGAAGCTAGTATGAGGGAGAGAAGGATATGCTGATTGGGCGAGATAAAATCCGGTGGGATTAGGCTTGTGCAGAGTATAAAGACCGGCACAGACCAGTTGGGTCAAATGGCCTGTTTCTGTGCTGTAAATTCTGTGTAATTCAATGTAATGCTTTTCACGACCGCAGCATGTCGTAAAGCGCTTTACAGTCAGTCACCTGAAGTACTTTTGAGCAGTCGCTGTTACGATGTAGGAACTGCGGCAGGCAATTTGCGCGCAGCAAGGTCCCACAAACAGGAATGTGATGACCAGATAATCTGGTTTTTGTTAATGATGTTGGTTGAGGGATAAAATAATTGGCCAGGACACAGGGGAGAACTCCCCTGCTCTTCGAAATCGCGGCATAGGATCATTAACGCCCACCCGTAGAGGGCAGACGGGGGCCTTAGTTTAACGTCTCATCCGAAAGACGGCGCCTCCAACAGTGCTGCACTCCCTCAGTATAGCACTGGGACCGATGGCCGAAATTTTGTGTTCAAGTCTCTGAAGTCAGAGCTTCTGACTCCGAGCCGAGAGTGCTCCCCACTGAGCCACGGCTGACACTAGCCGTTAAATCACTTTGACTGTATATGTTTCTTTTAAGCGCTGACAGCCTGATGTTGAGGAAAACAATTTGGAGGAGGAACCCAGGATGCTTCTCACCTTATTTCAACTGTGCCTGCTAATCCGTCTCCCTCAGACTGTTGAGCTCAAACACCTCGCAGACTGTTTGCCAGCTCCAGAGATGTTTTCCGTGGGTTGCTATGTAACTTGCATTCAGTTGAGAGGTGCAAATAAATTCACAACCACGCGGCTGTACGCACTTCCACTGTTTAAATATTAGTCCAGCTTTCGACAGGCAAGGCATCGCTAGTTGCTGATAACCGCTCCCTTGTAAATTCGACAAGATTTCTTTGTTGATTTCTCTTAAGCCATACCCAGCATGGTAACCGATTTTAGTACAGTGAACTCCTATCTGTGGCAGAGAAAACAAATATTCTGTTCCACTCATCATTGGGGCAAGTGGTTTGGTGCAGTGCGACATTCCGCATTGAACCCCCTCCAGTGACCAGGTGTAGCACCATTTCCTGCCCAAGTACACCAATTGGCATAATGTGTGCTGGAGGCAACGCACAACCCTGTGTGGACAATTGATCACTCGGACTATTCAACACCAGTGCTGTAACCATTTCATTACCTTTTTTTTCCCCCAGATGACAGTTCTTAGAAAGTGTTTGGAAAACAACAACTTGCATTTATATAGCACCTTTAACGTTGTATTTATTGCCCAGCCCAAGATCTTTGAGGGCATTACCAGTCGACCACACAGTGTGGGATCGGAGTCAGATAGGGGGCCAGAGTGGCAGCTTCCCTTGCATGAAGGACCATTGATGAACCAGTTGGGTTTTTAATGAGCATCTGGCAGCTTTTATGATCACTTTCTGGTGCTGGAAACAAATTACAAGATTCCTTAAGTTCAATTCCGCTACATGCCATGGTGGGATTTGAATTCACAGCCTTTGGGCAGCTAGTCCAGTACTGTAACCAACAGTGTGTTCCTTTTAAGCACTTCTATCCTGCTTTTAGGGGTAGGCTCAAACCACATGTCTGACTCCACTGGCCCAAGCCTGGAATTATCCTCAACTTATCTTTGAGGACGGGAAGAAATGCTCCGGAACCTTTTCTCAGATTAATATGAGTTAGATAGAGCCCATGGTGGAGCACGATGTCTGTGGCCTGGCGAAGAAATTGGCCTGATGTGCCTGATGGCCCCTCTCTAATTCTGCTTTCCCACGTTCCCTCACAAACGGATCCACAGAAGGGCAATAAGTGGAGGGCTGAGGAATAGGGTGAACACGGTCAGGGGACCGGTCAACCACAGCAGAGGGAGAATTTCAGTCGAGAATAAAGGACAGTTCGGAAACTGTGCTGTGGAAAATGTTGTCAATGCCGCAGGTGATGGGAATGAGTTTTGCGGGTCTTCGGTGGGTCGAAGTATAATTTTTAGGCGGGGAACGGAAAGAAAGGAAACGGAATAATTTAAACTTTGGTTTGTTTTGGTTTTCATACTGGATTCAACTGAGCTAGAGGCCAAATCGGAAGTCAAATTGGCAATTGTTCATCCGTAACAATTTGAATGGAGTTTCCTTCTTCCCGTTGCCCTCTAGCTTGGTTCAGTAATTGACAAAGTCAAACAAAACTCGCCCAACTTGGGCTTCGAGTGAAGCTGCAAATCTCCTTGTTGGAGGCCAAGGCTTGTATTGTTCCAGTCACCAGCTGAACAGTTTCTGATCGTTCTGATCCTGAATTTGATGGAGCTTTGAGAACACTCCGTCCCGCACTTCCCACCCCACCCCCACATAAAACTAATTGCTGCATGCCCAATACAGAATACCAATGATGACTGTATTTTTTATAAATTCTCATCCTTGTTTTCAGATCTCTCCATGGCCTCACCCCTCCCCATCTCTGTAAACTCTTACAACTCTCCGAGATCTCTGCGCTCCTCCAGTTCTGGCCTCTTGTGCATCCCCTATTTTAATTGCTTCGCCATTGGCGGCCGTGCCTTCAGCCGTCTCGGCCCTAAGCTCTGGAATTCCCTCCCTATTCCTCTCCGCCACTCTACCTCTCCCTCCTCCTTGAAGTCGCTCCTTAAAACCTACCGCTTTGACCAAGCTTTTGGTCATCTGTCCTGGTATCTCTTTATGTGGCTCGGTGTCAAATTTTGTTTGATAATCGCTCCTGTGAAGCGCCTTGGGATGTTTTACTACGTTAAAAGGCGCTACATAAATGCAAGTTGTTGTTTAAATATTAAAACCTACATTATTCGATTTCAATTTGCTTTTTTGTGGTGACAGTTGCAGGGTCTGAGCAATATTGAGACTGTCCTGCTCCGTGTAGCATTCCCTACATTAACCAATATATTTTACAGATGGAGTTGAATTTACTACTATCCGAAAGACTTTTCTTTTTACAAAATAACTCCACATCAACATCAGTGTGAAACCGTCACTTGCTTGTATCATTCAAAAATTATAGGAACAGCTATTTTTGGAGAGCAGTTTATTTAATAATATACCATCTTTAATATCAGCATTGCTAAACTGTTAACAATCAGTTCTAAAATAGCTTAGTTAATTCTAGTTTTTTAAAAAAAAAGAGTACATGATCCCCATTTTCCAATATTCAGTTACAAATATCCTGTTACAAAATACCTAGCACCCCTTCCATTTCAACCCGGCTCCTACATCAATGCTTTTTTTTGGGGGGGTTTACAACTTGGTCATTCTTAAAATATTTAGTCGTACTGGAAGGAAGGTTGCTGTTGCAGCGTAGGAGATCTCTCTCAGAATACCAAACCACTCCTCCTTGTCGTCGTCATACCTGAAAACAAAAGAAAAATTAGTATCTTACAGCAGCGAAGGCGGCCATTCGGCCCATCGTGCCTGTGCCGGCTCTTTTGAAAGAGCGGTCCAATTAGTCCCACGCCTGCCCAACACCGCCCCCCCCGCCACTCATTCCTCATAGCTCTGCAAATTTTCTAGCATTTAAAATACCCCCAATATGAAATGGTGAGAGGGCATTGTGTCTCTTCCCACCCAACCCCCACCAGCCACCAAGACATTGGAAGATGTCATGTTAATATTGTACAGCGCCCTGCTCAGATCCCATCTTGAGTACCGTGTTTAGCTTTGATCACCAGAGCACAAGGGAAATATTCTTGCCCTAGAGGTACAGCAGAGTTTAGCCATGAGGTTGATCACCTAGCGTAAGCATAGGAACAGGAGTAGGCCATTTAGCCCCTCGCGGCTGTTCCACCATTCAATGATCATGGCTGATCGGTGTCCTTTGGCCCATATCCCTTAATACCTTTGGTTAACAAAAATCTATCAATCTCCGATTTAAAATTAACAATTGATCCAGCATCAACTGCCGTTTGCGGAAGAGAGTTCCAAACTTCTACCACCCTTTGTGTGTAGAAGTGTTTCCTAATTTCACTCCTGAAAGGTCTGGCTCTAATTTTTAGACTATGCCCCCTAGTCCTAGACTCCCCAACCAGCAGATTGCTTCTCTCTATCTATCTATCAGTTCCCCTTAATGTTTTGAAAAACAATCAAATCACCCCTTAACCTTCTAAATTCCAGAGAAGAATAAATGAATGGATAAAGTTACGAAGAAGGAATGAAGAAACTGGGTGAAACAGCGATTTACTTGTACCTCGTGCAATTTAGTATACTGTATTCGCTGCTCACGATGCGGTCTCCTCTACATTGGGGAGACCAAATGCAGATTGGGCGATCGCTTTGCGGACCCCCTCCATTCAGTCTGCAAGTGTGACCCCAAGCTTCCGGTCACCTGTCAATTTAATTCTCCGCCTCCCTCCCGCTCTGACCGCTCTGTCCTCGGCCTCCTACACTGTTCCAATGAAGCTCAACGTCAGCTCGAGGAACAGCACCTCATCTTTCAGTTAGGCACTTTCCAGCCTTCTGGACTCAACATTGAGTTCAACAATTTCAGATTATAAACTCCCCATTTTTTCAGACAGCAGCTGTTGCTGATGATTCTGCTATTCCCATTTACACCTCTTCCAGACCCATCTTTTGTTTCTTTACTTGTCCCATTACCATCCCCTTTCACCTTGCACTATCATCCCTTTTAGTCATTTAATCACTCCTGCCTTCCACCCTATCACAGACCTTCCCTTTTGTTTTTTACTTTCCACCACCCCCCCCCCGCCCCCCCGCGCCCTTTCCCTGCCTCTGTACTTGCTTAAAACCTGTTATATCTCTAACTTTTTCCAGTTCTGACGAAGGGTCATTGACCTGAAACGTTAACTCTGTTTCTCTCTCCACAGATGCTGCCTGACCTGCTGAGTGTTTCCAGCATTTTCTGTTTTTAAGAACATAAGAAATAGGAGCCCATTCGGCCCTTCGAGCCTGCTCCACCATTCCATTAGATCATGGCTGATATTCTACCTCAACTCTGCCTTCCTGCACTATCCCCATATCCCTTGGTTATTTCAGATTTCCAGCATCCCCAGTATTTTGCTTTCGTATGAAAAAGCTGGGGCTCTTTTGCCTTGAAAGGAGGCGACTGAAAGGAGACCTATAGCAATATTGATGAATATTAATCCAGTGCAGTACTTCAAGGCATGCCAAGATACCAGAACAGGGGCACAGATTACAACTAGTGAAAGGAAAGCTTGGGACTGATATTGGGAAAAATTTCTTCATGGAGAGAGTGGTTAGTTCTAGGAATGAGTGAAGTTGAAAACCTTAGACTCATTCAAGAGACAGATAATGCGATGGAGAGGGGGAAAGGAATGTAAATTATTCTGGATAGGTGAGCTGAATATAGGTCATAAATATAAGATAGTCAATAATAAATCTAATAAGGAATTCAGGAGAAACTTCTTTACCCAGAGAGTGGTTAGAATGTGGAATGGGCTACCACAAGGAGCAGTTAAGGTGAATAGAATTTACGGGAAAGTTAGATAAGTACACGAGGGAGAAAGGAATAGAAAGATATGCTGATAGGGTGAGATGAAGTAAGGTGGGGAGGAGGTTCATGTAGAGCATAAACACCAGCATAGACCTATTGGGCCGAATGTCCTGTTTCTATGCTGTAATTCTATGAATGACCTCTCGCATCTCTGTATTTTGTGATATGTCTGACTGACTTCTAAGTGGATTATAAAAAGACATTTCTTCTCTTGAACTCTCTCACTCACTCAGTCTGTTGGAGAGCCACCCATGGATTCAGCACTAGTCATTATAATCGGCTTCAAAAAGATTACAAATGGAAATGCAAGAGCAACATTAAGAGAGTCAGGATGGAGTCTTGGGAGGGGGTGGGTGGGGGGGGAACATTTAGTAAGTTGCAACGGGTGGCGTTTTAAACTTACTTCCATATGTCGTTGATTTCAGTTGGGACAAAATCTTCGGATTCAGATTGTATCATGGCAAATCCACCAATGGCGTACAGGCGGTCCGACAGTGTGACCAGGCTCAGTGAGCTACGCTCCTGAGGGAACTCCGCTACCTCTTCCCACCTACAGCGTAGAGAAGGTACTGGTCAAACAGGAAGCGGCGCGATGCCTAGAAAATGCCACCTTTACCCTTTTTCAAATCAACTACAGCACCAAACGGCAGGCTAAAGACTTCTTAATATCTGGATGGTCCAGGGGAACAGCAGGCTGGAGTGGAGGGTGACAGGCTAGACTTCTTCCCCCTCTCCACCCTCCCTGCATGCCCAAGTTCGTAATCTTAGTCAGGCTGCGGTAAGGATGGTTCGGCTTGGTTTTTTTGGGTGGGGGTGGGGAAGTCATCACCAAACTTTTGTTGGTGTCAGTCAGTAGCCTCAGACTTGGAAGGTTGTGGGTTCAAGTCCCACTCCAGAGACTTGAGAACACACTCCAGGCTGACACTCCAGTGCAGTACTTGAGGGAGTGCTGCACTGTCGGAGGTGCCGTCCTTTGGATAAGATGTTAAACCGAGGCCCCGTCTGCTCTCTCAGGTGGACGTAAAAGATCCCACACCCAGTATTTGAAGGAAGAGCCGGAGGAGTTCTCTCCGGTGTGCTGTCCAATATTTATCTCTCAACCAACATCACTTAATGACCAGATAATCTGATTTTTTTTTATCTCATTGCTGTTAGTGGGTCCTTGCTGTGCACACATTGGCTGCCACGTTTCCTACATTACAATAGTAACTACACTTCAAAAAGTACTTAATTGGCTGTAAAGCGCTTTGGGAGGTCTTGACGGCGCCATATAAATGCAAGTTCTTTCTATCTTATTGAGGGGCTCTCAGTGAATCTTGTGGAGCAGCTCAGCTCGGCTTCATACCCTTGAGGAGTACAAGACCTGGTTGGAGGACTCTCTTGATGACTCGATGCATTTCCCCCTGGATGGTACAGGGTCATATACAAACCAGGAAGGCGTTCCTGATCCGGGCCAAGTTAGCCGGGGTGGCAGCTGAGAGAAGCTACACACCACGCCTCACCGTCAGGGACTCGGGAGAAAGGAATAAAATCAGCCTGGGTTCCCACTAGCATCGCCAGCTCTGGTTGGAGGTATTCCTGGAGCTTTCATCACATGACCGCCCACCCAGTCAAACAGCCTTCTCTACACATCTCCAATATTTTTATAACTAATTGTTCAATCTCCCACCATCAACATCCTGGGGGGTCACCATTGCCCAGAACCTTAACTGGACCAGCCACATAAATACTGTGGCTACAACAGCAGGTCAGAGTCTGGGTATTCTGCGGCGAGTGTCTCACCTCCTGACTCCCCAAAGCCTTTCCACCATCTGCAAGGCACAAGTCAGGAGTGTGATGAAATACTCTCCCCTTGCCTGGATGAGTGCAGCTCCAACAACACTCAAGAAGCTCGACACCATCCAGGACAAAGCAGCCCACTTGATCGGCACCCCATCCACCACCTTAAACGTTCATTCCCTCCACCACCGTACCGTGGCTGCAGTGTGTACCATCTACAAGATAAACTGCAGCAACTCCCAAACCTTCAACCTCTACCATCTACAACGGCAGCGGGCGCATGGAAACACCACCACCTCCAAGTTCCCCTCCAAGTCACACACCATTCTGACTTGGAAGTATATCAGCCGTTCCTTCATCGTCACTGCGTCAAAATCCTGGAACTTCCTCCCTAACAGCACTGTGGGAGCACCTTCACCACACGGACTGCAGCGGTTCAAGGCGGCGGCTCACCACCACCTTCTCAAGGGCAACTAGGGATGGGCAATAAATGCTGGCCTTGCCAGCGACGCCCACATCCCGTGAATGAATTAAAATAAATAAATAAAAGGGGACAAAGAAAATGAAAAACACACCATTTTTATTTAATGCCCTGACAATTTTCCTCCTGGGTTGCTCACATCAGTGGCCAGGGGATTAATTTTAGAATTTCTGGAGACTCCAGGGAAATCCTCGAGTGTTGACAACCCTAGTTCCTGCTCCTGGTGACTATCGAGCTGGACCATGAGGGGACAGGATTGGGCTCAGCTGGGATGTCCCTTCGGGTTGAAAACCTGCTGCTTTGCAGTCTCGGTGCTAACATACAGGACAAGATGTCTCTTACTTGTTCGCAGCTATGTCGTACACCTCGATGCTTCCAGTCAGCCCGCTGTCCGTGACCCCTGTTGCCACCCAGATTTTGTCTTTGTGGATCGTTGCTCCAAACAAGGAGCGGGCGGTCTTCATGGGCGACAGCTCCTTCCATTCGAACTTCTGGGGGTTGTACACGCACACTTTGTTCAAGCACTTCCTGAAAGCAATAGGTGGCGAGTCAGTCAAACGTCTGGTTTACTCCCCAAATGAAGCGGACTGTTTATCAGCGCAGAAACAGCCCAGCAACTCTGCTGTAAGCCAGGGCTCAGTGGGTAACACTCTCGCCTCTGGTTGTGGGTTGAAGACTCACTCCAGAGACTTGAGTACAAAATCTAGCCTGATACGTGCTAGATCTGAGTGCTGCACTGTCGGAGGTGCCGTCTTTCTGATGAGACACTAAACCGAGGCCCTGTCTGCCCCTCTCAGGTGGACGCAAAAGATCCGATGGTTTTATTTCGAAGAAGAGCAGGGGAGTTCTCCCCGGTGTCCTGGCCAACATTTATCCCTCAACCTACACCTAAAAACCAGTTATCTGGTCATTATCACATTGCTGTTTGTGGGAGCTTGCTGTGCGCAAATTGGCTGCCGCGTTCCCCACATTACAACAGTGACTACACTCCAAAAGTACTTCATTGGTTGTGAAGTGCTTTGAGATGGCCTGATTTTGTGAAAGATACTGCTTCAATATGTTTTTCTCGCTCTCCATACCCTTTTAATATTCCTCTTTTTCAAGCAACTTTTAAAAGATTACACAAACTAGAGTTGTATTCCTTGGAATTTAGAAGATTAAGGAGTGATCTGATTGAAGTTTTCAAGATATTATTGGGAACTGCTAGGGTAGATAGAGAGAAACTATTTCCGCTGGTTGGGGACTCTAGGACTAGGGGACATAGTCTAAAAATTAGAGCCAGACCTTTCAGGAGTGAAATTAGGAAACACTTCTACACACAAAGGGTGGTAGAAGTTTGGAACTCTCTTCCGCAAACGGCAATTGATGCTGGATTAATTGTTAATTTTAAACCTGAGATTAATAGATTTTTGCGAACCAAAGTTATTAAGGGATATGAGGCCAAAGGCGGGTATATGGAGTTAGGTCGCAGATCAGCCATGATCTCATTGAATGGCAGAACAGGCTCGAGGGGCTCAATGGCCTCCTCCTGTTCCTATGTTCCTAACTGATTCAACGAGAGAGCAGTCCACCTTCTAACCAGCCTGTGGAAAGAATGTAGAATCTTCCTGGCCTGTGCTGAGTTAGCTGATCTCAGCCATTGGAGAGCTACAATTACTAGTAGTCTGAGAGAACTACCCACACCAAGTGCCCAGGAAACCCTGAGCTGCCCTTCTCATGTGCCATCTCGCTCTCCGTACCCTTTTAATATTCCTCTGAGGTAATGCATTTGGGGAGGGCTAACAAGGCAAGAGAATACACTATAAATGGTCGGACACTGAGAAGTGCAGAGGATCAGAGGGACCTTTGGAGTACATGTCCACAGATCCCTGAAGGTAGTAGGACAGGTAGATAAGGTGGTTAAGAAGTCATATGGGATACTTGCCTTTATTAGCCGAGGCATAGAATATAAGAGCAGGGAGATTATGCTTGAACTGTATAAAACACTAGTTAGGCCGCAGCTAGAATACTGCATGCAGTTCTGGTCACCACATTACAGGAAGGATGTGATTGCACTAGAGAGGGTGCAGAGGAGATTTACGAGGATGTTGCCTGGGCTGGGGAATTTTAGCTATGAGGAGAGATTGGATAGGCTGGGGTTGTTTTCTTTGGAACAGAGGAGGCTGAGGGGAGATCTAATTGAGGT
Organism: Squalus acanthias; assembly: GCA_030390025.1. Classification (NCBI taxonomy): domain Eukaryota; kingdom Metazoa; phylum Chordata; class Chondrichthyes; order Squaliformes; family Squalidae; genus Squalus; species Squalus acanthias. The sequence continues at coordinate 169,514,595 of CM059428.1, read as the reverse complement.
GTATAAAATTATGAGGGGCCGAGATAGAGTGGACAGGAAGGACCTATTTCCCTTAGCAGAAGGGTCAATAACCAGGGGACATAGATTTAAAATAATTGGTCGGAGGTTTAGCGCAGATTTGAGGAGAAATGTTTTCACCCAGAGGGTGGTGGGGGTCTGGAACTCACTGCCTGAAAGGGTGGTAGAGGCAGAAACCCTCATCACATTTAAAAATTACTTGGATATGCACTTGAAGTGCCGTAACCTACAAGGCTACGGACCAAGCGCTGGAAAGTGGGATTAGGGTGGATAGCTCTTTGTCGGCCGGCACGGACAAGATGGGCCAAATGGCCTCCTTCTGTGCTGTAAATTTGTATAATTCTATGATTCTCACTTGACCCAAGTGTTCTCTACAGTGGAAGGATCCTGATCCTGTAACCCTCAATATAGAACACTAGTGAAATGTACAGAACTCTGTAACATAGAATCCTAAAGTCATAGAATGGTTATATAACAGAAGGTGGCCATTCAGCCCTTTTGAAAGCCACGATTGAATCTGCCTCCACCACCCTCTCAGACAGTGCATTCCAGATCCTAACCACTTGCTGTGTAAAATAGTTCTTCCTCATGTCGCCTTTGGTTCTTTTGCCAATCACCTTAAATCTGTGTCCTCTGGTTCTCGACCCTTCTGCCAATGGGAACAGTTTCTCTCTATCTACTCTGTCTAGACCCCTCATGATTTTGAACACCTCTATCAAATCTCCTCTCAACCTTCTCTGCTCTAAGGAGCACAACCCCAGCTTCTCCAGTATATCCACGTAACTGAAGTCCCTCATCCCTGGAACCATTCTTGTAAATCTTTTCTGCACCCTCTCTAAGGCCTTCACATCCTTCCTAAAGTGCGGTGCCCAGAATTGGACACAATACTCCAGTTGAGGCCGAACCAGTGTTTTATAAAGGTTCATCATAACTTCCTTGCTTTTGTACTCTGTGCCTCTATTTATAAAGCCCAGGATCCTTTATGCTTTTTTGACCGCTTTCTCAACCTGCCCTGCCACCTTCAACGATTTGTGCACATACACCTCCAGGTCTCTCTGTTCCTGCACCCCCTTTAGGATTGTACCCCTTAGTTTATATTGCCTCTCCTTGTTCTTCCTACCAAAATGTATCACTTTGCACTTAAATTTCATCTGCCACGTGTCCGCCCATTCCACCAGCCTGTCTATGTCCTCTTGAGATTTATCACTATCCTCCTCACTGTTTACTATACTTCCAAGTTTTGTGTCATCTGCAAATTTTGAAATTGTGCCCTGTACACCCAAGTCTAAGTCATTAATATATATCAAGAAAAGCAGTGGTCCTAGTACCGACCCCTGGGGAACACAACTGTATACCTTCCTCCAGTCCAAAAAGCAACCGTTCACCACTACTCTCGGTTTCCTGTCACTAAGCCAATTTCGTATCCATGCTGCCACTGTCCATTTTATTCCATGGGCTTCAACTTTGCTGGCAAGCCTATTATGTGGCACTTTATCAAACGCCTTTTGGAAGTCCATGTACACCACATCAACTGCATTGCCCTCATCAACCCTCTCTGTTACTTCATCAAAAAACTCAATCAAGTTAGTTAAACACGATTTGCCTTTAACAAATCCATGCTGGCTTTCCTTAATTAATCCACACTTGTCCAAGTGACTGTTGATTTTGTCCCGGATTATCATTTCTAAATGCTTCCCCACTACCAGAGGTAAACTGACTGGCCTGCAGTTGCTGGGTTTATCCTTACACCCTTTTTTGAACAAGGGTGTAACATTTGCAATTCTCTGGCATCACCCCCGTATCGAAGGAGGATTGGAAGATTATGGCCAGTACCTCTGCAATTTCCACCTTTACTTCCCTCAGCATCCTAGGATGCATCCCATCCGGTCCTGGTGACTTATCTAGTTTAAGTACAGCCAGCCTTTCTAGTACCTCCTCTTTATCAATTTTTATCTCATCCAGTATCTCCACTACCTCCTCTTTTACTATGACTTTGGCAGCATCTTCTTACTTGGTGAAGACAGATGCAAAGTACTCGTTTAGTACCTCAGCCATGCCCTCTGCCTCCAGGCGTAGGTCTCCTTTTTGGTCCCTAATCAGCCCCACCCCTCCTCTTACTACCCGTTTGTTATTTATATGCCTATAACAGCCTCATTGTATGTAACTGTAAGGTAAACATTAATAGACCGTAACGCAAGACCAGCTTGTAAACCACTGAATTCAATAAAACCCCTCAGATAGATGGAAAAATAGTGGTGAGGTGGTGCCAAAAGTGGAGTGAGTCTTTGGTGCAGTGGTTGCTTTCTTGCCTCTGGGCCCGACAGGTGCAGGGTTCAAACCCCACTCCAGACTAGTCCCGGTGAGTGAAATCTGGGCTCCAGCTCTGAATTCTGGGCTGACATCCAATGGGATACGTGTGGGTGTGGGTGGCATGTGTGGGTGTGGGTGGCACGTGTGGGTGTGGGTGGCACCCCCCTCCCCCCCCCCCCCCACCTCATCGTATGTTCATAGAATTTACAGCACAGGAACAGGCCATTCGGCCCAACAGGTCCATGCTGTTGTTTATGCTCCACACGAGCCTCCTCCCACCCTTCTTCATCTAACCCCATCAACATATCTTTCGAATCCTTTCTCATTCATATGCTTATCCAGCTTCCCCTTAAATGCATCTATGCTATTTGCCTCAACTACTCCTTGTGATAGTGATGGGCTGTGGGAGCCCATAAAACCCTCTCGCCGTATTGGACTAACCACCCTATCGGCTGCTATAAAGAGGGTTACGGCCATGGAAGGAGCGTTCATCTCGCGGCCTCTCAGACTACACTACCTCCACTACTTCACACTGTTCTCTCCAAGGGAAGAGTGAGAAGATGCAAAATGATGATGATGATGGTGCCAAACATGGGTTTTAAAGGCCTGGAGAGATGGTAGGAGGGAGGGAACTGAGGAGGCCACAGTTTTGAAGTCTTGGGAAGGAATGAGTCGGACAGAGAGTAGGAGAAGGTGCGATGAGGTAGGATCTCAACACAGTGATCTTCTTCTAAGGAAGAAGGTCCAGGAAGATGGACTGAGTGCTGTCCATCACGTTGAGTGCAATTCAAGAGCTCGTCGCATAGGTGGCGGTTAAGGGCGGAAATGGATTCAACCAGATCTCAGATCTCTTTAGATTTGCTTTAGGTTAGTTGAAAAAAATATTTAAACGTAAAAATGAAGAGAGACACTTACTTGTCTATTCTTTTCCCTCCTATTACATACACCAGTCCATTGTGAGACACCACAGAATGGCCGTACACTTGATATGGAAGCGGGTCCGATTCTCCCCATTTAAACGTGCTGGAAATAGAAAGAGATCGTTTTTAACAACATGTGTAGGAAAACTTCAAGGAACAAGGGTGTCTCAGGGTGTGTGTCAGTATTTACAGAGGGTCTCGGGGAGTGTGTCAGTATTTACAGAGTGTCCCCGGGAGTGTGTCAGTATTTACAGAGGGTCTCGGGGAGTGTGTCAGTATTTACAAAGGGTCTCGGGGAGTATGTCAGTATTTACAGAGGGTCTCGGAGAGTGTGTCAGTATTTACAGAGGGTCTCGGGGAGTGTGTCAGTATTTACAGAGGGTCTTGGGGAGTGTGTCAGTATTTACAGAGGGTCTCGGGGAGTCTGTCAGTATTTACAGAGAGTCTCGGGGAGTGTGTCAGTATTTACAGAGGGTCCGGGGAGTGTGTCATTATTTACAGAGGGTCTCAGGGAGTGTGTCAGTATTTACAGAGGGTCTCGGGGAGTGTGTCAGTATTTACAGAGGGTCTCGGGGAGTGTGTCATTATTTACAGAGAGTCTCGGGGAGTGTGGCAGTATTTACAGAGTCTCGGGGAGTGTGTCATTATTTACAGAGGGTCTCTGGGAGTGTGTCAGTATTTACAGAGGGTCTCAGGAGTGTGTCAGTATTTACAGAGGGTCTCAGGAGTGTGTCAGTGTTTACAGAGGGTCTTGGGAGTGTGTCAGTATTTACAGGGAGTCCCCGGGAGTGTGTCAGTATTTACAGGGAGTCCCCGGGAGTGTGTCAGTATTTACAGGGAGTCCCCGGGAGTGTGTCAGTATTTACAGGGGGTCCCGGGGAGTGTGTCAGTATTTACAGGGGGTCCCGGGAGTGTGTCAGTATTTACAGAGGGTCTCAGGAGTGTGTCATTATTTACAGAGGGTCTCGGGGAGTGTGTCAGTATTTACAGAGGGTCTCGGGAGTGTGTCAGTATTTACAGAGGGTCTCGGGGAGTGTGTCAGTATTTACAGAGGGTCTCGGGAGTGTGTCAGTATTTATAGAGGGTCTCGGGGAGTGTGTCAGTATTTACAGAGGGTCTCGGGGAGTGTGTCAGTATTTACAGAGGGTCTCGGGGATTGTGTCAGTATTTACAGAGGGTCTCGGGGAGTGTGTCAGTATTTATAGAGGGTCTCGGAGAGTGTGTCAGTATTTACAGAGGGTCTCGGGGAGTGTGTCAGTATTTACAGAGGGTCTCGGGAGTGTGTCAGTATTTACAGTGGGTCTCGGGGAGTGTGTCAGTATTTACAGAGGGTCTCGGGAGTGTGTCAGTATTTACAGAGGGTCTCGGAGAGTGTGTCAGTATTTACAGAGGGTCTCGGGGAGTGTGTCAGTATTTACAGAGGGTCTCGGGGAGTGTGTCAGTATTTACAGGGGGTCTCTGGGAGTGTGTCAGTATTTACAGAGGGTCTCAGGAGTGTGTCACTATTTACAGAGGATCTCGGGGAATGTGTCAGTATTTACAGAGGGTCTCGGGAGTGTGTCAGTATTTACAGAGGGTCTCGGGAGTGTGTCAGTATTTACAGAGGGTCTCGGGAGTGTGTCAGTGTTTACAGAGGGTCTCGGGGAGTGTGTCAGTATTTACAGGGAGTCCCCGGGAATGTGTCAGTATTTACAGAGGGTCTCAGGAGTGTGTCAGTATTTACAGAGGGTCTCGGGGAGTGTGTCAGTATTTACAGAGGGTCTCGGGGAGTGTGTCAGTATTTACAGAGGGTCTCGGGGAGTGTGTCAGTATTTACAGAGGGTCTCGGGGAGTGTGTCAGTATTTACAGAGAGTCTCTGGGAGTGCGTTAATTTTTACAGAGAGTCTCCGGGAGTGCGTTAAGCGGTCCTGGGAGTATTTTAGTTTGTGTATGGATGTGTCTGGTGGCTGTCTGGTCTTTCATCTGTTAAATGTATTCAGACAGAGTAGCCCACTTCTCATGTGGTGATGGAGAGTGTTTACTGCTTTTCCTGTTATATTTAATGTTTTCTAAGCAGGCTAAAAGGAAACTTAACAGAGGTTAAGAGAGGGCTTTAAACTAAATAGTGGGGGGCGGGGGGAGGATCCAGGTGAGCGGGAATTTAAAAAGTCAATGAGAAATGAGAAAGCAATAGAGCAGGATAGAGATGGGGGAAATAATAACCAGAGTGTGACAGGAAGGGACAGAATGTTTAAAAATAAGAGTGCAAGAGAAAATGGGGCCAAAACAAGGAGAAATGGTAAAAAGACAAAGTTAAAAGCTCTATATCTGAATGCACACAGCATTCGTAACAAGATAGATGAGTTGACGGCACAAATAGATACAAATGGGTATGATCTGATCGCCATTACAGAGACGTGGTTGCAAGGTGATCAGGGCTGGGAACTGAATATTCCAGGGTATCTGACAATTCGGAAGGATAGACAGAAAGGAAAGGGAGGTGGGGTGGCTTTGCTGGTAAAGGATGGGATCATTGCAGTCGGGAGAAGTGATATTGGATCAGAAGATCAAGATGTAGAATCGGTTTGGGTTGAGATAAAAATTAATAAAGGGAAAATGTCTCTGGTGGGTGTAGTCTACAGGCCCCCGAACAGTAGCAATACTGTTGGACAGAGTATAAATCAACAAATAATAGAGGCCTGTAAAAAAGGTACAGTAATAATCATGGGTGATTTTAATCTCCATCTTGATTGGACAAATCAAATTGGCCATGGTAGCCTTGAGGAGGAGTTCACAGAGTGCATCCAGGATGGTTTCCTAGAACAGTATGTAATGGAACCGACCAGGGAGCAGGCTATCTTGGATCTGGTACTGTGTCATTAAATAGAATTAATAAATGATCTCATAGTAAAGGATCCTCTAGGCAAGAGTGTTTGTAGCATAGTTGAATTTCAAATTCAGTTGGAGGGTGAGAAAGTTGTGTCTCAAACCAGTGTCCTGATCTTAAACAAAGGTAATTACAATGGCATGAGGGCGGAACTGGCTAAAGTGGACTGGAAAAATAAATTAAAGGGTAAGAAAGTTGAAATGCAGTGGTGGACATTTAAGGAGATATTTCATAACTCTCAACAAAAATATATTCCAGTGAGAAAGAAAGATTTTAAGAGAAGGGAGCACCATCCGTGGCTAACTAAGGAAGTAAAGGATGGTATCAAATTGAAAATGAAGGCATACAATGTTGCCAAGATTGGTGGGAGACCAGAGGATTGGGAAAGTTTTAAAAACCAGCAAAGGATGACTAAAAAAATAATAAAGAGAGAGAAGATCAATTATGAGAGTAAACTGGCAAGAAACATTAAAACAGATAGTAAGAGCTTCTACAGGTATATAAAAAGGAAGAGGGTAGCTAAAGTAAACGTTGGTCCCTTAGAGGATGAGACTGGGGAATTAATAATGGGGAACGGGGAAATGGCAGAGACTGAACAAATATTTTGTATCTGTCTTCACGGTAGAAGACACTAACAACATCCCAATAATGGATAATCAAGGGGCCACAGGGAGGGGGGAACTAAAGACTATCACTAAGAAAATAGTACTCGGTAAAATAATGGGACTAAAAGATGACAAGTGCCCTGGACCAGATGTCTTAAAAGAAGTGGCTGCAGAGATAGCGGATGCATTGGTTGCAATCTACCAAAATTCCCTGGACTCTGGAGAGGTCCCAGCGGATTGGAAAACCGCAAATGTAACACCCCTATTTAAGAAAAAGGGAGACAGAAAGCAGGAAACTATAGACCAGTTAGCCTAACATCTGTCGTTGGGAAAATGCTGGAGTCCTTCATTAAGGAAGCAGTAGCAGGGCATTTGGAAAATCATAATGCAGTCAGGCAGAGTCAGCATGGTTTTATGAAAGGGAAATCATGTTTAACAAATTTGCTGGAGTTCTTTGAGGATGTAACGAACAGGGTGGACAAAGGTGAACCAGTAGATGAGGTGTATTTGGATTTCCAGAAGACATTCGATAAGGTGCCACATAAAAGGTTACTACATAAGATAAGAGCTCATGGAATTGGGGGTAATATATTAGCATGGATAGAGAATTGGCTAACTAACAGTAAGCAGAGAGTCTGGATAAATGGGTCATTTTCCGGTTGGCAAACGGTAACTAGTGAGGTGCCACAGGGATCAGTGCTCGGGTCTCAACTATTTACAATCTACATTAATGACTTGGATGAAGGGACCGAGTGTAATGTAGCCAAGTTTGCGGATGATACAAGGATGGGTGGGAAAGCAAGTTGTGCAGAGGACTTAAAGAATCTGCAAAGCGATAGACAGGCTAAGTGAGTGGGCAAACATTTGGCAGATGGAGTATAATGTTGGAACGTGCGAGGTTATACACTTTGGCAGGAAAAATAAAAAAGCAAATTATTATTTAAATGGAGAGAGATTACAAAATGCTACAGTTCAGAGGGACCTGGGGGTCCTTGTGCATGAAACACAAAAAGTTAGCACGCAGGTACAGCAAGTAATCAAAAAAGCAAATGGAATGTTGGCCTTTATTTCAAAGGGGTTGGAGTATAAAAGAAGGGAAGTCCTGCTACAACTGTACAGGGTATTGGTGAGACCACACCTGGAGTACTGCGTACAGTTTTGGTCTCCTTATTTAAGGAAGGATATACTTGCATTGGAGGCAGTTCAGAGACGATTCACTAGGTTAATTCCAGAGATGAGGGGGTTGACTTATGAGGAAAGGTTGAGTAGGTTGGGCCTATACTCCTTAGAATTTAGAAGAATGAGAGGTGATCTTATTGAAACATAGAAGATACTGAGGGGGCTCGACAAGGTAGATGCAGAGAGGATGTTTCCCCTCGTGGGGAAATCTAGAACGCGGGGGCACAGTTTTAGAATAAAGGATCGTCCTTTTAGAACTGAGATGAGGAGGAATTTCTTCTCTCGGAGGGTCGTAAATCTGTGGAATTCTCTGCCCCAGAGAGCTGTGGAGGCTGGGTCATTAAATACATTTAAAGTGGAGATAGACAGATTTTTGCAAGATAAGGGAGTGAAGGGTTATGGGGAGCGGGCAGGGAAGTGGCTTTGAGCCCAAGATCAGATCAGCCATGATGTAATTGAATGGCGGAGCAGGCTCGAGGGGCCAAGTGGCCTATTCCTGCTCCTATTTCGTATGTTCTTATGTTTTCAGTAACGAAGATATTTGATAAATGAACAGGTAAATGATACTCTCTCAAATGGAAGCTTTGTTTAATGTTTTGCCGGTGATTTATTCAGATTAAAATAACCGGTGGAACTCGCTTGTGACTCAACTCAACAAAATCAGTCTGAGGCTGACCAGTGACGTCCCCAATAAGGGAAGTGTGCGTGTGGGCCCCACAGACCAGTGACGTCCCCAATAAGGGAAGTGTGCGTGTGGGCCCCACAGACCAGTGACATCTCCAATAAGGGAAGTGTGCGTGTGGGCCCCACAGACCAGTGACATCTCCAATAAGGGAAGTGTGCGCCTGGGCCCCGCAGACCAGTGACATCTCCAATAAGGGAAGTGTGCGCCTGGGCCCCGCAGACCAGTGACGTCCCCAATAAGGGAAGTGTGCGTGTGGGCCCCGCAGACCAGTGACGTCCCCAATAAGGGAAGTGTGCGTGTGGGCCCCACAGACCAGTGACGTCCCCAATAAGGGAAGTGTGCGCCTGGGCCCCGCAGACCAGTGACGTCCCCAATAAGGGAAGTGTGCGCCTGGGCCCCACAGACCAGTGACGTCCCCAATAAGGGAAGTGTGCGTGTGGGCCCCACAGACCAGTGACGTCCCCAATAAGGGAAGTGTGCGCCTGGGCCCCGCAGACCAGTGACGTCCCCAATAAGGGAAGTGTGCGCCTGGGCCCCACAGACCAGTGACGTCCCCAATAAAGGAAGTGTGCGCCTGGGCCCCGCAGACCAGTGAAGGCCCCAATAAAGGAAGTGTGTGTCTGGGCCCCGCAGACAAGTGATGTCCCCAGTAAGGGAACCAATAGGTGCAGTTCTATAGCGCCTTTCACAACCTCAGGACGTCACAAAGCGCTTTACAGCCAATGAAGTACTTATGAAATGTGGTCACTGTTGTGATGTAGGAAACACGGCAGCCAATTTGCGCACAGCAAGCTCCCACAAGCAGCAATGAAATAAATAACCAGATAATGTGTGTTTTTTTCATACGGGTGTTGGTCGAGGGATAAATATTGGCCAGGACACCGGGGAGAACTCCCCTGCTCTTCTTCGAAATAGTGGCCGTGGGATCTTTTCCATCCACCTGTGGGGGCAGACGGGGCCTCAGTTTAACGTCTCATCCGAAAGACGGCACCTCCAACAGTGCAGCACTCCCTCAGCACTGCGCTGGGAGTGTCAGCCTGGGTTATGTGCTCAAAGCTCCGGAGTGGGGTTCAGAACTCACAACCTTCTGACTCCGGGGCGAGAGCGCGACCCACTGAGCCACAGCTGACCCGTGTGTGACAGACAGGTCCGCGTGACTCGGCCGCACATCGAGTTCATCAAGTTGAGCCGTCGGGGGGGCGGGGGGGGGGGGGAACCACGCCTGTTATTTTAATCGAAGTGAAACACTGGCAAAGGCCTTGGCCGAATACTCAGGATGTTCCATCTGACGGGAGAGTCCGTTACCTCGATTTACGCCCCGTTCATAAAACACCTACTGTCGGTCATAGCACATCACAGTGTCCAGCGTTTGCTCCTTTCCATTCACTTCCTTCCCTCCAATAACGTAGATGGCGTTTTCAGCTTCACCCAGACCGAAGAGACATCGTGGAGAAGGCAAGGCCGGCATCCCCAGCCAGTCAGAGTCCAGGTGGTCAAACTGTCCACAGGACAAGATTCAATATTAGAAAGGAAGAAGAGACTCGTAGCTTACGCAACGCGCACCTCAGGGTGTCCAATAAAATACTTCTTGAAACACAACTTCGTTTTTTTTTTGTGGCCAAACACTTCGGCCACCTTGTCCGCAGAAGGTAAGGGATTCAGGAGAATCTTTACCCGCAGAGTGCTGAGAATGTGGAACTCGCCACCACAGGGAGTGGTTGAGGCGAATCCCCGAGCTGGCGTTACAGTGGATCCATCACCGGCTCCAGATCACATCTCATTAACAGGTTACAAAACAAAACGCTGACCTCACCTTTAGATGTAGGATTGGGCCCTGAACTAAAACTAACTTTCTCATCGAGGGCGGTGAATCTTTGGAATTCTCTACCCCAGAGAGCTGTGGAGGCTCAGTCAGTGAATATAGTCAAGGCGGAGATAGACAGATATTTGAGCTACAGGGGAGTCAAGGGTTTGGGGAACAGGCAGGAAAATGGAGCTGAGGTCGATGATCAGCCATGATCTTATTGAATGGCGGAGCAGACTCGTGGAGCCATATGGCCGAATCCTGCTCCTTATTTCTTATGCCCTCCCCCTCTCCCCGTCCCACAACACCCCCCTCCCCCACACCCTCAGAACCCTCCCCCTTCCCACCTCCTCCCCATCCCACACACACCCCACCCTCAAACCCCTCCCCCTCCCCATCCCACACACACCCCACCCTCAAACCCCTCCCCTTCCCCATCCCACACACCCTCCCCACACACACACCACCCTCAAACCCCTCCCCCTCCCACCCCCTCCCCATCCCACACACACCCCACCCTCAAACCCTCCCCCTCCCCATCCCACACACACCCCACCCTCAAACCCCATCCCACACACCCTCCCCACACACACCCCACCCTCAAACCCCTCCCCCTCCCACCCCCTCCCCATCCCACACACACCCCACCCTCAAACCCCTCCCCTTCCCCATCCCACACACCCTCCCCACACACACCCCACCCTCAAACCCCTCCCCCTCCCCATCCCCATCCCACACACCCTCCCCACACACACCCCACGCTCAAACCCCTCCCCCTCCCACCCCCTCCCCATCCCACACACACCCCACCCTCAAACCCCATCCCACACACCCTCCCCACACACACCCCACGCTCAAACCCCTCCCCCTCCCACCCCCTCCCCATCCCACACACACCCCACCCTCAAACCCCTCCCCCTCCCACCCCATCCCCATCCCACACACCCTCCCCACACCCTCAAAACCCTCTCCCCCCCCACACCTGTTCCACCCCTCCCTCTCCCACACACCCCACCCTCAAACACCTCCCCCTCCCCTCCCTCATACCCCCTCCCCCCATGCCCCTCCCCACCCACGCCCGCTTCCACAGATGTTCACATGGTCTCTCTGTCTTTGATTTCTCTCATTATCCCTCCTTTTGTCTCAGGCTAATATTACTTCTGCCATTTAACCACCTCCTGTTTTCCACTTTGCAGGTCATTCAATTTCTTTTCTTTTCTGTGTAATTGTACTTGTTAAAGATAAATACAATGTAGATTTTTAGCCTGTTAATGAGGTGTTTCTGAGCGAGCTGGAGCAGTTGATGAATTACGTCCAGTGCTTACCCCAACTGTAGATGGCTTCATTATTTGCCCCAGATTATCCCAGCTTTGCACGTAAGGACAGGTTTGAATCGGTGGGAAGGGCTGGCCTGTCTCCAGAAGCTGACCTTTCTGGTGCAGCAGGAGCTAAAGAACCAGGAAGCATCATGTATTGCAACACCTAACTTCACGGAATGCATCGGATGAGGAGGGAAGCACAGTGCAGGGTTAGGGGACTGAATTCCATCTCAACACTGCCGTGCAAAGCTCAGAACTGGATAGAGATCGGGAGTGGGGGGGAATCCTGACTAATTTTCCCTTGCTCATGGGGACTGAGGCCAATTGTAGTACCCCAACCTCGGCCCCCTCAGCACAGGCCGGCAATTGAACCTGGGATCTTCCCTGCCATAGCAAGCAGCACGTTGAACCAGTCGAAAACTGAGAGAGTTACTTACAATCATTTCTCAATTGTCTTCCCCTTTTACGCGCAGGCTTAAATTCCTGTCTTAAAATGACATAGAATTTACAGCACAGAAACAGGCCATTCAGCCCAACTCTTCCACACAGGTGTTTATGCTCCACACGAGCCTCCTCCCACCCCTACTTCATCTCACCCTATCAGAACAGCCTTTCTCCCTCATCTGTTTATCTAGCTTGCCCTTAAATGCACTTTAAATATCACCGTTGTAATGTTTCAGACACACGGACGGAAATGAAGTCAGCTCAAAGCAGACCACCGACTCGCTCACCTGTAAGAAGTAGGAGTGGAGCGGGTTTTCCTTATTGTCTTCATTGTAGTAGAGGCCACCAGCTACGAAGATCTGGTTTTGCTTCGTCACCAGGCTGGCGTGGTTTTTGGGAACCTTGCTGGAGATGGAGGCGAAGTAGCACTCGTTGGTGGTGGGGTCATAGGCCACGGTGGCCTCCTCGTTGATCATGAAGATCAGGTCTTTCACGAACATGCCAAACCGCAGGTTTTCATTCAAGATGCCTGGGGCCAGCTCTTCCTCCTCCTCCTCGCGGCCTCCCCGCTGGCTGCGTCCTCTCCATCTTTCGATCCCGCGGCCCCCTTCTCTTTCTTGGTCTTTGCAGGGGGCCGCCTGCCCTCCTGGGCGGCTTTCACCACCTGAATTTTCTGGAGCAGCTCCGGGCTGGACTTGACCATTGGGTTCTCCTCGACGCGCTCCTTCAGGTAGTCCTTGGGCAGCAGGCGGAAGCGCACACAGTCAAACAGCTCCGGCAAGGCCTTGAGGTGGCTCTCCTCATGGGCCGCCCAGCTCATCACCGCCTCGAAGACCGCCTCTTCCTTTTCCACGTTGAGGGAGTCGCTGGCGATGACGGCGATGATCTCGTCGGGGGTCAGCTGGAGAAAGTCCTGGTCCTTGCTGATCAGGTTGAAGTTATCGCAGACAAAGTCCCTGGCTCCCACGGCCAGCCTGGGGCAGTCCAGCATGAGGCCCAGCCTGAAGATAGCCAGGCAGTTGCTCAGCCCCAGGCGCTTCTGCAGGTAGGAGACGCAGACCGTGAAGATGGACGGGATCTGGAACATGTTGGCCGCGGTGAAAATGTCCTGCACGTTGCTGTCGCTCAGCTGGACCTCCGAGCTGTAGATGTAACGCAGGAGCACCTCGACGATCTCAGGCTCCACGTCCTCCAGGACGATCTCTCGCTTCTTGCTCTCCTCGAGCTCCGAGAGGAACATGGCCCGGAAGTACGGGCTGCAGGCCGCCAGCACCAGCCTGTGACACGGGAACTCCTTGCCCTTGATCTTCAGGATGCAGTCCACAAACTTGTTGTTGTCCAGCAGGTCCCGGAGCCCGTCCTGCAACAGGGTCTGCTGGTAAATACGAGGCTCCTCTGCTGGGTCTATAGGAATCGCCATGACCGACAGTGAATCTCTGGAAGAGGCGAGACTGATCTGAAGCAGCTCCCACCGGCCTGCGTGTGGCTGAATTGATTGCCACCCCAGCTGTCCGACTCTCCGCGCATTCCTGTTGGGTTTATATATAGGAGCACCAGCACAAAGCTCAGGAATTCAGCCCGGGGAAAGATGATCCTGCCTTCAGCAGGGGGACGTGTCAATCAGCCAGGCTGAACAACTGCAGGAACCCCTGACTGGGACAATCTGCCCAAAAGCATGAGTCATACCCACTCCCCCTCCCTCCACCTCCTCCTCACCATTATGTCATTGCGCCTATTTCTTTTTAAATCATTGAAATGATCAAGAAGGTTCGAATGTGAGAAGTCGCACAACACCAGGTTATAGTCCAACAGCTTTATTTCAAATCACTTTTCAAATAAAACTGTTGGACTATAACCTGGTGTTGTGCGACTTCTCACATTTGTCCACCCCAGTCCAACACCGGCATCTCCGCATCAAGAAGGTTCGAATGCAAGGGAGCTTGGTGTGAAATATGAAAGACAGACTTGAAAGACTTGCATTTATATAGCGCCTTTCATGACCTCAGGACGCCCCAAAGCGCTTTACAATGAAGTACTTTTGGAGTGTAGTCACTGTTGTAATGTAGGAAACACGGCAGCAAATTTGCGCACAGCAAGATCCCACAAACAGCAATGTGATAATGACCAGATCATCTGTAATTTTTAGTGATGTTGGTTCAAGGATAAATATTGGCCAGGACACCGGGGATAACTCCCCTGCTCTTCTTTGAAATAGTGGCCGTGGGATCTTTTACGTCCACCTGAGAGAGCAGACGGGGCCTCGGTTTAACGTCTCATCCGAAAGACGGCACCTCCGACAGTGCAGCACTCCCTCAGTACAGCTCTGGGCGTACTGACTGTCAGTCTAGATTTTCATGCTCAAGTCCCCTGGAGTGGGACAATGAACCCACAGCCGTCTCACTCAGGGGGTGAGTGTGCTACCCACTGAACCACAGCTGACATTGTTTATATATTTATTTAAAAAATTCACTTGTGCTTCATTTTTAATCCCGTACTTGTGTGATTTCGTGTGAAAGAAACACAACGTTCGTGTAAATCAGCCAGCTCGTGCACTCTGGATCCGAATTGAATTTTGCTGACGATTATCTGGTTCCGCGGAAAACAGGGTTGGCTGATCCTGGATGGAATGTTCTAGAAAATTAGCCATTTGTTTATTTGGATTGCACGTTGCTTATACAGAGTCCCTCTGACTCACCATGTGCCCTTTTACATTTTACAAAGCACAGTAACTAGAACCAACCTAATCCCCACCAGTGACAACGTATTATTATTAATCTTTATTTTTAGCTTCTGAGCGCAAACATAACTGTCCGGCACCTCCCGTCACACATTTACAGCAGAGCTTCCCCGACATTTGGGCCATTAAATGCACAAGAATATGTCATGAGTACACTAATGAGGTAAGTTAATCTTTATCATTTTACTTCCTCCAATTTTGTTTCCAATCTTCTTGTACTTGCAGGTACAGCAAGCAATTAGGAAAGCAAATGGTATGTTGGCCTTTATTACGAGAGGATTTGAGTATAAGAGTAAAGACGTCTTACTGTAATTATATCTTCTTAGGCAGTCCCTCGGGAACCGAGGATGACTTGCTTCCACATTAAAAATGAGTTCTCAGGTGACTGATGAGTCCAATGCGGGACCTACAGTCTCTGTCACAGGTGGGGCAGACGGTGGTTGAAGGGGCGGGTGGGTGGGGTGCTTGGGTTGACGTACGCTGCTTCCACTGTTTGCGCTTGGCTTCCGCTTGCTCCCGGCGAAGAGACTCGAGGTAGTCGGGTGCAATTATATAGGGCCCTGGTGAGACCACACCTGCAGTATTGTGTACAGTTTTGGTCTCCTTACCTAAGGAAGGATATACTTGCCATAGAGGGAGTGCAACGAAGGTTCACCAGACTGCTTCCTGGGATGGGGGGATTGTCCTATGAGGAGAGATTGAGTGGACTAGGCCTATAGTCTCTGGAGTTTAGAAGAATGAGAGGTGATCTCATTGAAACATACAAAATTCTTACAGGGCTTGACAGGGTAGATGCTGGGAGGATGTTTCCCCTGGCTGGGGAGTCTAGAACCAGGGGTCACAGTCTCAGGATAAGGGGTCGGCCATTTAGGACTGAGATGAAGAGAAATTTCTTCACTCAGAGGGTGGTGAATCTTTGGAATTCTCTACCCCAGAGGGCTGTGGAGGCTCAGTCGTTGAGTATATTCAAGACAGGGATCGATAGATTTTTGAATATTAAGGGAATCAAGGGATATGGAGATAGTGCGGGAAAGTGGAGATGAGGTAGAAGATCAGCCATGATCTTATTGAATGGCGGAGCAGGCTCGAGGGGCCGAATGGCCGACTCCTGCTCCTATTTCTTATGTTCTTGCCCTCTTCACCTGAAGGTGCTTCCACTTACTGGCATATTGTATCACAGCCCCCTGGTGTCAGCCGTGGCTCGGTGGTAGCACTCTCACTCCAGAGACCTGAGCACAAAATTCCAGGCTGACACTCCAGTGCAGTGCTGAGGGAGTGCTGCACTGTCGGAGGTGCCGTCTTTCGGATGAGACGTTAAACCGAGGCCCCGTCTGCTCTCTCAGGTGGACGTAAAAGATCCCACGGCACTATTTCAGAGAAGAGCAGGGGAGTTCTCCCCGGTATCCTGGTCAATATTTATCCCTCAATCAACATCACTAAAACAGATTATCTGGGTCATTGTCACATTGTTGTTTGTGTGGGAGCTTGCTGTGCGCAAATTGGCTGCCACGTTTCCTAGATTACAACAGTGACTACACTTAAAGAGTACTTCATTGGCTGTAAAGTGCCTTGAGACGTCCTGAGATTGTGAAAGGCGCTATAGAAATGCAAGTTCTTTCTTTATTTCTGGTACCTTGTCCAAATGGCCATTCTTCTTATGCAAGCCTGCACAGTGGGTGTTGGTCGCTATTCCACTGCAGAGTGCCATCGCGATTCAAGTGTGTCCTCGACCGGCAAGTTACAGTTTCCGGCAGTCGAGGGAGCAGGTACTTTGGGGATAAAAACAGAAAATGCTGGAGACACTCAGCAGGTCAGGCAGCATCCGTAGCGAGAGAAACAGAGTTAACGTTTCAGGTCGATGACCCTTCGTCAGAACTGGAAAAAAGTTGGAGATGGAACAGGTTTTTAAGCAAGTGCAGAGGCCGGGAAAGGGGGATGGGGAGGAAAGAACAAAAGGGAAGGTCTGTGATAGGATGGAAGGCAGGAGAGATTAAGAGACAAAAGGGATGATGGTGCAAGGCCAAAGGAGATGTTAATGGGACAAGTTGAGAAACAAAAGATGACTCGAGATGAAGTGTAAATGGCGATGGCAGAATGATTGACAGCTGCCATGTGGGAGAGGAAAAAAAATGAAAGGGGCCGAGGTTATGGTCTGAAATTGTTGAACTCGAACAACGGAGGCTGAACGCCAACTCTCCGACACCTCCTCCTACCTCCCCCTGGACCATGACCCCACTACCGAACATCAAGCCATCGTTTCCAAGTTCAGCGTTCCAGGTACTTTGAGGAGTTGTTTTCCCTTCGTAGCTGGAGGCGCTGGGGCTTTTTGTATCGCTGCCCCTGACTGCGATCAACTAACTCAACACAGACCAGAAATTGAGCTTGAGGCCTCTATGGCCTTGGGTGGCCCTGGTCTCCAGGAATTGAAAGATTGATCTCCAGGGCACTGCTGCGAGCAACTCTGGGAGAAAAATCATCGTGACCTTAAAGAAAATGGTCTTTTTTCTATTTTCTTTGAACATTTCTGTGTTTATTAATTATAAAAATATTGTAGCTCGGTTGTTTGAGAGTCAATAATCATCCACTGGGGTGACGAAGGGGGGGGATTTTGCCAGCCCTGGGGAGGCGGGACTGCCGGGAAAATGGCAGAAACTGGGAGCGGGTACCAACCCCGCTCCCAACCCGCCTCCGTGCCATCTTCCCGGGAGGCGGGTCCCCGAGTCGCGCAGGGACCCGTCTCCTCGAGGCGGGAAGGGGATTACAGCCATTTAACAGGTAGTTAACGGGCAGTTAAGAGGCTTATCCCCATTTTACCCCTGCAAGTGTGGGCTTCCCGACGGCTGCGAACCTCGGCAGGGTCAGCGAGGTGAGCAGTGGGTCTGCAGGGGTGAGAGGGATCGAAAAGTGCGCTGTGGAGGTGAGTGATGGGTGCAAGTGTGGAGAGGTAAGTATGAGAGGTGAGTGTAAAGTGTTAAAAAAAAGTTTACTTACCTTTGTTTCTTCCTGCAGGCTTCAACCCTTGGGGATCCGGAGGTGCCTCATCTCAACAGCAGAGATGACAGAATGACTGCTGCATTCTCAGATGCAGCAGCCATCTGATTTCTGCTGAGGAAAGGGGTTTGGTGAGTCTTCAGTACAAGGACTCACCTTAGAACAGAGAATGTCAGTGTTTGACAGCTTCTCAAAGCTGTCAAACGCTGACCATTCATCTGTCAAAAATTTTTGACAGATGAAACGTCATACGCTGACGTCATCTGTCACCGGCTTTCCCTTAATTGGCCAGCTAGGTCAATAAAGGGAAAATAGCGTGGGTTGGCCGGACGTCGTTGGTGGCGGGACTAAAACCCGAAAACCAGCAGTCCCGCCCCCAGCACACCCCCATTGATAAAATCCAGCCCGAAGAGTCTGATTGCTTCCTGATTGGTCGTAGGATGGACGGAGCGCCTCGGGACCTGTTGCTACGTTAAATGAGCTATATAAATACAAGTTGTTGTTGTTGTTGGGTGACCAGTGTGGGGGCGGGGTAGTTGGAGATGGGAAGTCATGTGATGAAACCTCCATAAACAGGTCCTACCAGAGTTGGTGACCCGAGTGTGACCTCGTGCTAACTTCTCGCCTGCTTTCTGCTTGGGTGCCCTAAATTCCTTCACTCACCTCCTCCATAAAACACCTTGGGACATTTCATTATGTTTAAGGGGGGGGGGAAAAAACCTGTGAACCTTGGAAATAAATCCTGGAAGCACGCAGTAGGACAGTCCGTTAACTGAACCAGAAGAGACAGGTTAATGCTGAGACAAAGCGTCCCATCTGAAACATTAACAACTCTCCTCTTTCGGATGCTGAGGGACATTTTCTGTTTCTGTTGGAGTGGCAGTTAGTTGCACCAGTTCCAAGCTGTGTGTGTGTGTCTCTGTGTATTGGTGTGTGTGTGTCTCTGTCTTTGTGTCAGTGTGTGTGTGTGCTTATCTGTGTGTGTGTCTGTGTGAGTGTGTCTGTATCTGTATCGGTGTGTCTGTTTCTGTCTGTGTGTGTGTGTATCTGTATCTATGTCTGTATCTGTGTGTGTGTGTGTGAGTGTCTGTATCTCTGTGTGTGTGTGTGTGTGTGTGTGTGTGTGAGTGTCTGTATAGGGTGGGATAGGTACAATTTTCAGGCCCAGTCGAGCAGTGGCAGCAGCGGGAGCAGCGGACCTGCGAGGGAGCAGCGGCTGTGGGTGAAAATAAAGGTCGGTGATTTTCAGGCCCAGTCGAGCGGCGGGAGCTGCAGGAATGGTGGACCTGCGAGGGAGTGGAGGCAGAATTCGAGAGTGACGTCACAGTACAGAAAGTGACACGGGCAAGAGGAAGCAGCTGATTGGGTGAGTACGGCCAGGTGAGTATTTATACTACTCTATAGTTTGACAGTTAAGGTTAATAGTTTATAAGGTTTAGAAGGTCTTAATTTTGTGGTTTATAGTTGCTAAGGTCTCTGTTCTGGAGTGGGGAGTGCTAGTAAACAAGGGCCCTTGAGTATATCATTTAATTGTAGTGTAATTAGAGGTATTGATTTGATTTAATTTAATTTAAATTAATTAAAGGGTAAGTCATGGCAGCACAGATCGGCCCCGTGGCATACTCCTCCTGCACTATGTGGGAAATCAGGGACACTTCCTGTGTCCCTGATGACCATGTGTGCGGGAAGTGTATCCAGCTGCAGCTACTGGCAGACCGCATTGCGGCGCTGGAGCTGCGAATGGATACATAATGGAGCATTCGCGATGCTGAGGACATCGTGGATAGCACGTTTAGGGAGTTGGTCACACCGCAAGTAAAAGCTGCACAGGCAGGAAGGGAATGGGTGACCGCCAGGCAGAGTAGTAGGCACAGGCAGGTAGTACAGGGGTCCCCTGTGGCCATCCCCCCTCAAACAGATATACCGGTTTGGATATTGTTGGGGGAGATGGCTTATTGGGGGAAGGCAGCAGCAGCCAACTTCCTGGCACCATGGGTGGCTCTGCTGCATAGGACAGGAGGAAAAAGAGCAGGAGAGCTATAGTGATAGGGGATTCTATTGTAAGGGGAATAGATAGGCGTTTCTGCAGCCACAAACGAGACTCCAGGATGGTATGTTGCCTCCCTGGTGCAAGGGTCAAGGATGTCTCAGAGCGGCTGCAGGGCATTCTGGAGGGGGAGGGTGAACAGCCAGTTGTCGTGGTGCATATAGGTACCAACGATATAGGTAAAAAACGGGATGAGGTCCTAAAAGCTGAATATAGGGAGTTAGGAGGTAAATTAAAAAATAGGACCTCAAAGGTAGTAATCTCAGGATTGCTACCAGTGCCACGTGCTAGTCAGAGTAGAAATAGAAGGATATTTCAGATGAATACGTGGCTAGAGGAATGGTGCAAGGGGGAGGGATTCAAATTCCTGGGACATTGGAACTGGTTCTGGGGGAGGTGGGACCAGTACAAACTGGACGGTTTGCACCTGGGCAGGACCGGGACCGCTGTCCTAGGGGGAGTGTTTGCTAGTGCTCTTGGGGAGGGTTTAAACTAAAATGGCAGGGGGTTGGGAATCTGTGCAGGGAGACAGAGGAAAGGGAAGCAAGGATAGAAGCAAAAGACAGGAAGGAGAAAAGCAAAAGTGGAAGGCAGAGAAATCAAGGGTGTAAATCAAACAGGGCCACAGTAAATAATAATTCTAAAAGGACTAAGAGTGTTAAAAAAAACAAGCCTGAAGGCTTTGTGTCTTAATGCGAGGACCATTCGTAATAAGATGGATGAATTAGCTGCACAAATGGATGTAAACGGATATGATATAATTGGGATTACGGAGACATGGCTCCAGGGTGACCAAGGCTGGGAATTCAACATCCAGGGGTATTCAATATTCAGGAAGGACAGGCAAAAAGGAAAAGGAGGTGGGGTAGCATTGCTGGTTAAAGAGGAGATTAACAATAGTAAGGAAGGATATTAGCTCTGATGATGTGGAGTCTGTATGGGTAGAGCTGAGAAATACCAAGGGGCAGAAAACGTTAGTGGGAGTTGTATACAGACCCCCAAACAGTAATGCTGAGGTTGGGGATGGCATTAAATGGGAAATTAGAGATGCGTGCAATAAGGGCACAGCAGTCATCATGGGTGACTTCAATCTATATATAGATTGGGCTAACCAAGTTAGTAACAATACTGTGGAGGAGGAATTCCTGGAGTGTATACGGGATGGTTTCCTGGACCAATATGTCGAGGAACCAACTAGAGATCAGGCCATCTTAGACTGGGTATTATGTAATGAGAAAGGATTAATTAGCAATCTAGTTGTGCGAGGCCCCTTGGGGAGGAGCAATCATAATATGATAGAATTCTTCATTAAGATGGAGAGTGAAGTAGTTGACTCAGAGACTAGGGTCCTGAATTTAAATAAAGGAAACTACAATGGTATGAGGCGCGAGTTGGCTAGGATGGATTGGGGAGCGTTACTTAAAGGGTTGACGGTGGATAGGCAATGGCAAACATTTAAAGATCGCATGCATGAACTACAGAATTTGTTCATCCCTGTTTGGCATAAAAATAAAACAAAAAAGGTGACTCAACCGTGGCTAACAAGGGAAATTAGGGCTAGCATAAGATCCAAGGAGAGGACATATAAATTGGCCAGAAAAAGCAGCAAACCTGAGGATTGGGAGCAGTTTAGGATTCAGCAAAGGAGGACAAAGGGATTAATTAAGAGGGGGGAAATAGAGTATGAGCGTAAGCTTGCAGGGAACATAAAAACTGACTGTAAAAGCTTCTATAGATAAGTGAAGAGAAAAAGATTGGTGAAGTCAAGCTTAGGTCCCTTGCAGTCAGAATCAGGGGAATTTATAATGGGGAACAAAGAAATGGCAGACCAATTAAATACATACTTTGGTTCTGTCTTCACAAAGGAGGACACAAATAACCTCCCAGAGATGTCGGGGAACATAGGGTCTAATGAGAGGGAGGAATTGAATGAAATCAGTATTTGTAGGGAAATGGTGTTAGGGAAATTGACGGGATTGAAGGCCGATAAATCCCCAGGGCCTGATAATCTACATCCTAGGGTACTTAAGGAAGTGGCCCTAGAAATAGTAGATGCATTGCTGGTCATCTTCCAAAATTCTATAGACTCTGGAACAGTTCCCATGGATTGGAGGGTAGCTAATGTAACCCCACTATTTAAAAAAGGTGGTAGAGAGAAAAGGGGGAATTATAGACCGGTAAGCCTGACATCGGTAGTGGGGAAAATGCTACAGTCCATTATAAAAGATGTAATAGCAGAGCACTTGGAAAACAATGACAGGATCGGACAAAGTCAACATGGATTTACTAAAGGTAAATCATGCTTGACTAATCTACTGGAATATTTTGAGCTTGTAACTGGTAGAATAGATAAGGGAGAACCAGTGGATGTGGTGTATTTGGACTTTCAGAAGGCTTTCGATAAGGTCCCGCATAAGAGATTGGCGTGCAAAGTTAAAGCACATGGGATTGGGGGTAAGGTACTGACTTGGATAGAGAACTGGTTGACAGACAGGAAGCAAAGAGTTGGAATAAACGGGTCTTTTTCCGAGTGGCAGGCAGTGACTAGTGGGGTACCTCAGGGATTGGTGCTAGGACCCCAGCTATTCACAATATATATAAATGATCTAGACGAGGGAACTAGATGTAATATCTCCAAGTTTGCAGACGACACAAAGCTGGGTGGGCGTGTGTGCTGTGAGGAGGATGCAGAGAAACTCCAGTATGATTTGGACAGGTTGGGTGATTGGGCAGATGCATGGCAGATGCAGTATAATGTGGATAAATGCGAGGTTATCCACTTTGGTGGCAAAAACAGGAAGACAGATTATTATCTGAACGGCAATAGATTGGGAAAAGGGGAAGTGCAATGAGACCTGGGTGTCCTTGTGCACCAGTCGCTGAAGGTAAGCATGCAGGTGCAGCAGGCGGTTAAGAAGGCAAATGGTATGTTGACCTTCATAGCGAGAGGATTCGAGTACAGGAGCAAGGATGTCTTGCTGCAGTTGTACAGGGCCTTGGTGAGACCACACCTTGAGTATTGTGTGCAGTTTTGGTCACCTTATCTGAGAAAGGATGTTTTTGCCATGGAGAGAGTGCAGCGAAGATTCACCAGACTGATACCTGGGATGGCAGGAATGACGTATGAAGAGAGATTGGGTCGATTAGGCTTATATTCGCTAGAGTTTAGAAGAATGAGAGGGGATCCCCATGGCACTATTTCGAAGAAGAGCAGGGGGAGTATTTATCCTTCAACCAACATAACAAAAACAGATTATCTGGTCATTATCACATTGCTGTGTGTGGGAGCTTGCTGTGCGCAAATTGGCTGCTGCATTTCCCACATTACAACAGTGACTACACTCTAAAAGTACTTCATTGGCTGTAAAGCACTTTGAGACGTCCGGTGGTCATGAAAGGCGCTGTAGAAATGCAAGTCTTTTTTTCTCTGCAAGCGGCTGCCCAGAAAGATCATTGTCCTTGGAAACTGGGCTTCTTATGTTGTGGGGACTTCCCTTTCAGATTGGAGAATTCAGAAAGTAGCAGCCAACAACTCCCACCCACCTCAGGCACACATTTCATTCTTCAGGTGGAGACCGTCAAGCTGCCATTTCTAATAGCAACCAGCGAGTCAATAAATGGCCTGGGATTTACACCAGATGTCTTTAAGGCCGGTTGCACCACATATTTCCAGTATAGCGAGAGGGTTTGAGTACAGGAGCAAGGATGTCTTGCTGCAGTTGTACAGGGCCTTGGTGAGACCACACCTTGAGTATTGTGTGCAGTTTTGGTCGCCTTATCTGAGGAAGGATGTTCTTGCCATGGAGGGAGTGCAGCGAAGATTCACCAGACTGATACCCGGGATGGCAGGAATGACGTATGAAGAGCGATTGGGTCGATTAGGCTTATATTCGCTAGAGTTTAGAAGAATGAGAGGGGATCTCATTGAAACTTATAAAATTCTAAGAGGACTAGACAGACTAGATGCAGGAAGGATGTTCCCGATGGCGGGGGAGTCCAGAACCAGGGGTCACAGTCTAAGGATAAGGGGTAAGCCATTTCGGACTGAGATGAGGAGGAATTTCTTCATCCAGAGAGTGGTGAACCTGTGGAATTCTCTACCACAGAAGGCAGTTGAGGCCAATTCATTAAATATATTCAAGAAGGAGTTAGATATATTTCTTAAGGCTAAAGGGACCAAGGGATATGGGGAGAAAGCAGGGACAGGGTACTGAATTTGGATGATCAGCCATGATCTCATTAAATGGCGGAACAGGCTCGAGGGGCCGAATGGCCTACTCCTGCTCCTATCTTCTATGTTTCTATGTTAATCCAACAATTTCAATAGGATGCGATCAGTGAGTAGAGCAGAGATTTTACAACAAGCTGCTTGCCAGTTGCGTGGGTTATAATTGTATCTCATTGTGACCTATTTCCAATTCTAGTCAGGGGAAGGTCAGCCTGAGGTAAATAATTACTAATTTCCAAAAATATATTCCAGCTTCTGACAGAAGCACAGGCACAATATGGAAACCTTTCAATGTGTAAATACGGATTGTCATTTTCTTCCCTTGATTCCAAGGGTACTCACCCACATGTCCGACTTTATGTGTCAGCCTTAGAGGGTGCGGAATTCTTAAAGTGCATCCAGGAGAGCTTTTCGAGCCAGCATGTAGAAAGTCCTACAAGAGAGGGGGCGGTACTGGACCTAATTCTAGGGAATGTAGCCGGGCAAGTGGTAGAAGTGTTAGTAGGAGAGCATTTTGGTGACAGTGACCATAATTCGGTGAGATTTAAGGTAGTCATGGAAAAGGACAAAGATGGACCGGAAATAAAGGTTCTAAATTGGGGGAATGCCGATTTTAATATGATAAGGATCTGGCCAAAGTGGACTGGGATCAGCTACTTGTAGGAAAATCCACATCAGAGCAGTGGGAGTCTTTCAGAAAGGAAATAGAGAGAGTACAACGGCAACATGTTCCCGTAAAGGTCAAGGGTGGGACCAACAATTCCAGGGAACCCTGGATGTCAAGGGATATACGAGAATGGATTAGGAAAGAAAGGGAGGCTTTTGGCAGATACAAAGGACTAAAAACAGTGGAAGCCCTAGAGGAGTATAGAAAGTGCAGGGGGTACTTAAAAAAGAAATTAGGAGAGCGAAGAGGGGGCATGAAATAACACTGGCGGGCAAAATAAAGGAAAATCTCAAGGTGTTTTATAAGTATATTAAGGGCAAGAGGATAACCAGGGAAAGAGTAGGCCCCATTAGGGACCAAAGTGGCAATCTGTGTTTAGAGCCAGAAGATGTAGGTGGGGTTTTAAATGAATATTTTGCATCTGTGTTCACTATGGAGAAGGACGATGTAGGCATAGAAATCAGGCAGGGGGATTGTGATATACTTGAACAAATTAGTATTGAGAGGGAGGAGGTACTAACGGTTTTAGTGGGCTTAAAAGTGGATAAATCCCCAGGCCCAGACAAGATGTATCCCAGGCTGCTGTGTGAGGCAAGGGAGGAGATTGCAGGGGCTCTGACACAAATTTTCAGAACCTCTCTGGCCACAGGGGAGGTGCCAGAGGACTGGAGAACAGCTAACGTAGTACCATTATTCTAGAAGGGTAGTAGGGATATACCAGGGAATTACAGGCCAGTGAGCCTAACATCAGTGGTAGGGAAATTATTGGAAAAAATTCTGAGGGACAGAATTAGTCTCCACTTGGAGAGGCAAGGATTAATTAAGGATAGTTAGCATGGCTTTGTCAGGGGGAGATCATGTCTGACCAATTTGATTGAATTTTTCGAGGAGGTGACTAGGTGTGTGGATGAGGGTAGTGCAGTTGATGTGGTCTACATGGACTTCAGCAAGGTTTTTGACAAAGTTCCACATGGGAGACTGGTCAAGAAGGTAAGAGCCCATGGGATCAGGGCAACTTGGCACATTAGATCCAAAATTGGCTTAGTGGCAGGAGGCAGAGGGTAATGGTCGAATGTTGTTTTTGTGACTAGAAGCCTGTGTCCAGTGGTGTACCGCAGGGATCGGTGCTGGGTCCTTTGCTGTTTGTAGTGTACATTAATGATTTAGATATGAATGTAGGAGGTATGATCAGTAAGTTCGCAGATGACACGAAAATTGGTGGGGTGGTAAATAGCGAGGAGGGAAGCCTTAGGCTACAGGACGATATAGACGGGTTGGTCAGATGGGCAGAACAGTGGCAAATGGAATTTAACCCTGAAAAGTGTGAGGTGATGCATTTTGGGAGGACTAACAAGGCAAGGGAATACACAATGAATGGTAGGACCCTAGGAAGGACAGAGGAACCTTGGTGTGCATGTACATAGATCCCTGAAGGCAGCAGGACAGGTAGATAAGGTGGTTAAAAAGGCATATGGGATACTTGCCTTCATTAGCCGAGGCATAGAATATAAGAGCAGGGAGGTTATGATGGAGCTGTACAAAACGCTAGTTAGGCCACAGCTGGAATACTGTGTGCAGTTCTGGTCGCCACACTATAGGAAGGATGTGATTGCATTAGAGAGGATGCAGAGGAGATTCACCAGGATGTTACCTGGGCTGGAGCGTTTCAGCTATGAAGAGAGACTGGACAGGCTGGGGTTGTTTTCCTTAGAGCAGAGAAGGCTGAGGGGTGACCTGATTGAGGTGTACAAAATTATGAGGGGCATAGATAGGGTAGATAGAAAGAAACTTTTCCCCTTAGTAGAGGGGTCAATAACCAGGGGGCATAGTTTCAAGGTTAGGGGCAGGAGGTTTAGAGGGGATTTGAGGAAAAACTTTTTCACCCAGAGGGTGGTTGGAATCTGGAACTCACTGCCTGAAAGGGTGGTAGAGGCAGGAACCCTCACAACATTCAAGAAGCATTTAGATGAGCACTTGAAACGCCATAGCATACAAGGCTACGGACCAAGTGCTGGAAAATGGGATTAGAATAGACAGGGCTTGATGGCCGGCGCGGACACGATGGGCCGAAGGGCCTCTTTCTGTGCTGTATAACTCTATGACTCTATGACTCTAAACAGTGAGGACTATGTGACCATGGGAGGCCTCGCGAGCAAGTTGATCCTGTCCTGACAGCAACACAGACAAGCAGGAGTCAGTGGGCAGAACAGGAACCCTGGCCAATTTCCCCTCCCTTCCGTTCTAGCCCAATGACACTGACCCAGTTGTAGCACCATTGGCACTGCTCTATCTGTGAGCAGCTTACTCAGCACCGACCCGGCATTTAACCTGGGCACTGTGGTGTGGCTCAGTAATCACACTACACGCTTGATTCATTCATGTGTAATTCACACATCTTTCGGAGGAGACATTAAACCGAGGCCCCGTCTGCTCTCTCAGGTGGGCGTAAAAGATCCCGCGGCCACTATTTCGAAGAAGGGCGGGGGTGTCTCCCCGGTGTCCTGGGACAATATCCCCCAACCAACCTCACTAAAAACAGATTATCTGGTCATGATCACGTTGCTGTTTGTGGGATCTTGCTGTGCGCAAATTGGTTGGCCGCGTTTCCTACATTACAACAGTGACTACGCTTCAAAAATAAGTACTTCATTGGCTGTAAAGCGCGTTGGAACGTCCTGAGGTTATGAAAGGCGCTTTATAAAGGCAAATCTTCCTGTTCTTTCTTTAAATCACACTGAATTGAAACAGAACTATAATGAAAGAGCTGTAAAGAGGGGGTTTGGTTTCTATTCTAACAGCTGTAGGGGATGATTTAAAAATATAAAATGAAATATAATTAAAGGGAACAGAGATGAGGAGGAGAAGCTGGTTGTGGGTTAAATATTTAGCAGTAACACGGGCAGGCTGCCTGATGGGAGTGAAAAATTAAATTGAAATAAATAAGGTAAACTTTCTGATTATAACACAAGAAAATCCATTAAACCTGCTCCGTGCAGAGTCCGTCATTCTATCCTGATCTTCCTGCAGCTCCTGTTGATCCATTACTTTAAGGAGCATGAAGTTCCTTCTCCTAAAGCCTCTCCTCCGGCCCTATAACCCTCCGCAATCTCTGCGCTCCTCCAATTCTGGCCTCCTGCGCATCCCCGATTTTAATCGCTCCACCATTGGCGGTCGTGCTTTCAGCTGTCTCGGCCCTAAGCTCTGGAATTCCCTCCCTAAACCTCTCTCTGCCTCTCTACCTCTCTCTCATCCTTTAAGAACCCCGTTTAAAAAAAAACATGAAGTGCTGTTACCGTCTCCATAAACCGCAACCCCCCCCCGACTCGACAGATATCGACCCAGCTCCTTTCTTAAAGATGCTAATTGACCTTAATTCAATTCATTTCTCTGGCAACCTGTTCCACATGTCCACTGTCCTGTGTGAAGAGGATCAGTTGCTGAATATAGTGTAACTGAGCTATACATGCCAGCAAGGACCAAAGTCAGCTCCCTGGTCATTGCTGAACTACCTGGGTGACAATAGAGGCATTACAATTGCTTTTTATCGCCTGAGATATCCTAACTCGCACCAAGTCCCGTTCACCGTGCTCGCTGACCTACATTGGCTCCCAGTCCAGCAACGCCTCAATATTAAAATTTGCATCCTTCTTTTCAAATCCCTCCATGGCCTCGCCCCTCCCTATCTCTGTAACCTCCTCCAGCCCCACAACCCTCCGAGATTTCTGTGCCTCCCCAATTCTGGCCTCTTGAGCATCCCCGATTTCCTTCACTCCAACATCGGTGACCGTGCCTTCAGTTGCCTGGGCCCTAAGCTCTGGAATTCCCTCCCTAAACCTCTCCGTCTCTCCACCTCTCTCTCTCCTCCTTTAAGACGCTCCTTAAAACCGACCTCTTTGACCAAGCTGTCCTAATATCTCCTTATGTGGCTCGGTGTCAAATTTTGTTTGATAATGCTCCTCTGAAGCGCCTTGGGATGTTTTACTACGTTAAAGGTGCTGTATAAATACAAGTTGTTGTTAACTGCATCTATTCTATTCGCCTCAACTACTCCCTGTGGTAGCGAGTTCCGCATTCTCACCACTCTCTGAGTAGAGTTTCTCTTGAATTCCTTATTGGATTTATTAGTGACTATTTTAAATTTATGGCCCTTAGTTTTGGATTCCCCAAAAAGGGAAACACCTTCTCTACATCTACCCTATCAAACTCTCATAATTTTAAAGACCTCAATCAGGTCACCTCTCAGCCTGTTCAGTCTTTCCTGACAGATAAAACCTCTCAGTTCTGGTATCAGCCTTGTAAATCTGTTTTGCACCTTCACACGTGCCTCTATATCCTTTTTATAATATGGAGACCTGAACTGTGCACAGTATTCTAATTGTTCCAAGGCTTCTTTGGCAGCACCTCCCAAACTCGTGACCTCCTTGTCCACTGTCCTGTGTGAAGAGGATTGCTGAATATAGTGTAACTGAGCTATACACGCCAGCAAGGACCAAAGTCAGCGCCCTGGTCGTTGTTGAACTACCTGGGTCAGGGTGACAATAGAGACATTGCAATTGTTTTTTTATCACCTGAGATATCCTAACTCGCACCAAGTCCCGTTCACCAGTCACCCCCGTGCTCGCTGACCTACATTGGCTCCCAGTCCGGCAACGCCTCAATATTAAAATTGAGAACCCCCCCTGCCCTTCTTCAAATAGTGTCAGGTGATATTTTACGTCCACCTGAGAGGACAGACAGGACCTCAGTTTAACGTCACATCCGAAAGACGGCACCTCCAACAGTCCCTCAGTACTGCACCGAAGTGTCAGCCTAGATTATGCGCTCTAGAAGGACAAGGGCAGCAGGTGCATGGGAAGACCACCGCCTGCAACTTCCCCTCCAAGTCACACACTATCCTGATTTGGACATATATCGCCGTTCCTTCATCGTCGCTGGGTCAAAATCCTTACCCTACAGCATTGTGGGAGCACCTTCACCACACGGACTGCAGCGGTTCAAGAAGAAGGCTCACCACCACCTTCGCAAGGGAAACTAGGGATGGGCAATAAATGCTGGCCTAGTCAGCGACGCCCGCATTCACAGAATGAATTTAAAATAAACACATCCGTACCTGAAAAGAAAAGGCTTAAAAGAAGTCCGACAAAATTGTTATAAAGTATGAACTCTGCATTGCGAATGATTCTGTACTCAGAATCGGGAAATTACTAATGGTCCGAAGAACATTTACTACAGCTACTGACATTTGACCTGCTGTCCATATGCTGAGCCAGCCTTGGCTCAGTAGTGAGTCAGTCTTGGCTCGGTGCTAGCGCTCTCACCTCTGTAGTCCAAAGGTTGTGGGTTCACAGTCCCACTCCAGAGACGAGAGCGCAAAATCTAGGCTGACCCTCCCAGTGCAGTACTGAGGGACTGTTGCACTGTCGGAGGTGCCGCCTTTCGGATGTGACTTTAAACCGAGGCATCGTCTGTCCTCTCAGGTGGACGTAAAATATCACCTGACACTATTTGAAGAAGGGCAGAGGAGTTCTCCCCGCTGTCCTGGCCAACGTTTATTCCTCAACCGACATCGCTAAAAATAGATGATCTGGTCATTATATCATTGCTGTTTGTGCGCAAATCTGCTGATGCGTTTTCTACATTACAACAGTGACTATATTTGGAAAAAGTACTTTTTTGAAGCGCTTTGGGACGCCCTGAGGTTGTGAAAGTCGCTTTATAAATACAAGTTCTTTCTTTTATATAATATGTAATATAGATTACATCCACTTGCCTGGATGAGTGCAGCTCCAACAACACTCAAGAAGCTCAACACCATCCAGGACAAAGCAGCCCGCTTGATTGGCACCCCATCCACCACCTTAAACATTCACTCCCTCCACCACCGGCGTACCGTGGCTGCAGTGTGTACCATCTACAAGATGCACTGTAGCAACTCGCCAAGTCTTCTTCGGCAGCACCTCCCAAACCCACGACCTCTTCCACCTAGAAGGACAAGGGCAGCAGACACATGGGAACACCGCCACCTCCAAGTTCCCTTCCAAGTCACACACCATCCTGACTTAGAAATATATCCCTCATCCTTCATCATCGCTGGGTCAAAATCCTAGAACTCCCTCCCTAACAGCACTGTGGGAGTACCATCGCCACACGGACTGCAACGGTTCAAGAAGGCGGCTCACCACCACCTTCTCAAGGGCAACTAGGGATGGGCAATAAATGCTGGCATTGCCAGCGACGCCCTGATCCCATAAACAAATTTTAAAAAAAGATATAAAACTGGGGGGGAGAAATTCAGTATCGCCCCATTTGGGGCGCAATTATCGGCCGGGCGCAAAGATTAGCGCCTGGCGCTAATTATCGCCACCGACTGCAAACTTGACTTTTATCGCCCCTGGAGGTGATTGGAGTGCTAAATCAGGCGCTTCACACCTGTCTTAAGGCACAAAGGCCGAGGAGCGCGGCGCTACCTCAGAGCGCTGGCGAAGCTCATGTAATGTCAGTCAACAATGGAACACACACACAATGACACGGGCCAGTTCTTAAAGGGGATGGTTAATCTTGCTTTCCATCCACATCCTGCTCATTGCAGCCTTGAATCTCGGCCTGGAGAGACCTGCACATCAAATCTGCTGGAAAGATCAATGGAGAGTACCAGGCAAAGAGCTCAGAGTGCAGCCCCCACAGTCTCTTCTAAATCGATACAAGGAATGGCAAATCAAAATGAACCTGCAAAGTGCTGCTCAGTACCCAAAACTCCTTCATACAACGTTGAATCTCTCCAGAAGTCTCTCTCTCTCTCGCTCAGAATGCGTAGTTCAAAAATGGCACCAACAATAAAAGGCAGGAAGCGGTCACCTTTAAATAGCGCTCCCCCTTTCCCTTCATGACTGCAGAACGCTCCCCTCAACCTGTCGTTGCTAGCGTCAGGCGGTAAGGCAGGGGGCGCCACTCAATATCCGCTCCGGGGCGATACCGGGGCGTTGCGCACTCGACTGACGTCACGATCTGCCGGCGCAGGAGATCGTGGTGGTAGTGTTTAGCACTGCCGCAAAATGTCTAGTTAATTTCGCGAGCGGCGCAAACTTCGCCGCGCCTGGGCGCTAGATGCTTTGCGCCCCATTAGCGCCCTCTTAAGGCGCTAACGGGAGGCGCAACCAACTGAATTTTTCCCCCTGGTGGCCTAAAGACAGTAGAAAATGCTGGAAACACTCAGCAGGCCAGGCAGCATCCATGGAGAGAGAAACAGAGTTAACGTTTCAGGTCTGTAGTATTTTGCTATTGGCCTAAAAACAGTATCCATTTACAGGTTGGGATTGAACAAAGGGTATTACACTGAACTGAGCAGAGGATGTGGTTACTGCTGCTGATAATTCAGCAATATTTCCATGATTCATCATTCTTCAAAAAGTAATTAGGTTACAAAATATTGCGAATATGTCTGGGTTTATAAGATCTTATTTTTGAATTTATTCTCAGGATGTGGGCGTTGGAGCAAAGCAAAACACTTGTTCATCGCCAATACAAAGCCGCCTGTTTAGTTATGCTAATGTATTCATTTTGTTCTTTTCCACATTACGCACAGAAAACTTGGTAAGAATAAATTTGTATAATTGTCACATGCTTTATGTTTCCATTTTTTATTAACTTCAGCCGCGACAAAAAAAAACAAGGATCACCACTATAAACCCGAAGAGTTACCATGGATACTCAGCAAAAAATAATAGCGCTTGTGTTAAGATATTTAACACCCAGGAATGGTTTTATTGCCTCATTAACTCAGCAACTCTGACAGGTATTGCTTAATTAGAAATGTAAAAAGAAAATCAGATGTTTTATGAGAGGAAAGGTGGCCACATTTCGAAAGCTGAAGAGGTTTATCTCTCCCCTTGCTGGTTGAAGAGGTTAGGCTAATTCTGCCCGGCGTCTAAAACACCATGCAAAGCTCTGGGGAGGTTTTACTTTTCCTTATTACGTGAAGCATTGCACAATTTGCAGGATGGGCCTGGTAGGCTTAATTGTTACAGCGACGGGCCGCTCCCATCCACATGGCTCTGGGAGGGTCTTAATTGGCACGTCCTGACTTTAAACATGGTTGCTGAGAAAGAAAGAAAGACTTGCATTTATACAGCACCTTTCACGACCACCGGACGTCTCAAAGCGCTTTACAGCCAATGTACTTTTTTCTTTGAAGGGGAGTCACTGTTGTAATGTGGAAAATGCGGCAGCCATTTTTGCACACAGCAAGCTCCCACAAACAGCAATGTGCTAATGACCAGATGATCTGTTTTTGTTATGTTGGTTGAGGAATAAATATTGGCCAGGACACCTCCCCTGCTCTTCTTCGAAATAGTGCCATGGGATCTTTTATGTCCACCTGAGAGAGCAGACGGGGCCTCGGTTTAACGTCTCATCCGAAAGACGGCACCTCCGACAGTGCAGCGCTCCCTCAGCACCGCCCTGTTAGTGTCAACCTAGCTTTATGTGCTCAATGTGCTCTGGAGTGGGACTTGAACCCACAACCTTCTGACTCAGAGGTGAGTGTGCTACCCACTGAGCCACAGCTGACACTAGCAGAGGTGCCCCAGCAACTATGTCACAGCCTTGCGGAGATGAGGGGAGAAAATTACACCGAGAAACAGCAACAACAGCAGTTGGTAGAACGTGGAATTACCATGTGCTCCACTATGGTGTCGCCATCCAATATGGTGGATACAAAAGATTGCCACCAAAATGTTTGAGGGGATGGAGGGATTGGATTATGAGGATAGAGTTTATGAGTAATTTGAGACACGTGGTGAGTGTAACGTGCTTGGGAGGAACAGGTGACTTTGGACCTGTGGTTTCCAAAGCTCTCCCCCACTGGGGGTTTTGCTCACTTCATGTCTGGGTCTGTTGTAGACTCATTGATAGAGATTGATTGATGCGATTAGTCAACAACTCCATTATCATTGTATTGTGCGACTACCAGGAGGGTGGAAGGTGAACCAGATGGATCCTGATCTTTTGTCGTCTAACAATTTCTATGTTTCACTGTGGAATTTTAAAACATGCTGTTCACAGTAACTGGATCTGCCCATAAATTCCATAACCCATTTAACGTCAATCCCCTCAGCAGCGATTAAACTCAAAAGAAAGATTTCTACCGCACCTTATCAAACCTTCTCAAAACATCGTAAGAGTTCCTGACGTACCAGAGGTCACTGGATAGTGATCAGGAGTGTAAAACCCGGCTGATTTTACTCTTCCTATCTCAGGGACAACAACAACTTGCTTTTATAGAGCGTCTTTAACTCAGTGAAATGTCCCGAGACACTTCCCAGGAGCGATACTAAACAGAATTTGATCACTTTCCCTTCAGGACATTTTGGGGTTTCTGCAATCTCTTTGCCACTCTATGCAGTTGTTTTAGTTCCCCCCCAACTTAGATCCCATAAAATATTTGTTTTAAATAGAAACAGAAAATGCTGGAAACGCTCAGCAGGTCAGGCAGCGTCTGCAGAGAGAGAAACAGAGTCAACGTTTCAGGTCGATGACCCTTCGTCAGAACTGGAAAAAGTTAGAGATGTAACAGGTTTTAAGCAGGTGCGGAGGCAGGGAAAGGGGGGAGGGGAGGAACGAACACAAGGGAATGTAGGCAATAGGGTGGAAGGCAGGAGAGATTAAATGACAAAAGGTATGATTGTACAAAGCAAATGGGTTGTCTGTCTCAGGCCACCGTATGGACTTCCCATTCCTTTTGCTGTGAGAACATCCAAACTGAACAGGTGTCGATAACCCTTTCACCGGAAGAAGTTAAGCCTTGGGAATTGCTCCATAATGAGCACTTAACCAGTAAAAACATTATTAATCCAGGATTAATGTGTGATACATCTGTTCACTCCCAGATCAGGGCAACAGTTAGTAGCTGCTTCATGAACATTAACACACAAGAACTACTACACAGTAAGGCACACTTACCACTGGCTCCAGTGCACAGAAAAAATTAACACCCCCCCCCAATTTGTTAGGAAGCTCCTTCCCCTTCAGGTGAGGGAAATTAAATTGTTTTTTTCGAGGTTATCTTGTGCTTTCATACCTCAGGTTACCTCAATGTATTGCGATTATGTCGTGACATTTTATAACCCAGCAACAATGCTGTATTAAAGTCTTCAGTGGGACAAAAAAAATGGCAAATCTCTGTTTTAAATTTGTTTAAAAACTCAAGACTGAACAACTTAAATCACCTCATCACATCACTTGGCACCATTGTAACAAAAATGAGAGACAGCCTTACTCATTATTCTTTCTCTCAAAGAGAAGGTTTGGCAAACTCTTTACTTTTATCATTAAGACATTGCCCCCGAGTGCTTGCCTTTTAGTTCAGGCTGATTATGTAAATACCAGCAATGATGTACAAGCCGAATTTTTCACTGTAGACTTGTGCAAATTGAGAACTATCTTGAACTACATTCCTGTAACTTGCGTCATCTTAATTGAAACCCCGTTTATTAATTCCCTTGTTAGTCTGGAGCTGTACCTCTGCACAGGCGATGAGTGGAACCTTTTTTTTTTACAGCATCCATAATTTAGGATGCCTTCTTGGGGAGTCAGCTGTGGCTCAGTGGGTAGCGCTCTCACCTACTGAATCAGAAAGTTGTGGATTCAAGACTCACTCTGGAGACTTGAGTACGTAAGGACTTTGCAGTGTGCAAATTGGCTGCCGTGTTTCCTACATTACAACAGTGACTACACTTCAAAAACTACTTCATTGACTTTAGGACTTTCTGAGGTTATGAAAGACACTATATAAATACTTTTTTTCTTTTCCTTTCCTCCCTTCCTTCCTTTCTCTCTTTCTCATTCTCTCCTTTCTCTCTCTATCTCTCTCTCTCTCTCTCCTGCCCTATTTCTGTGATGTGGAGATGCCGGTGTTGGACTGGGGTGGACAAATGTGAGAAGTCGCACAACACCAGGTTATAGTCCAACAGCTTTATTTGAAATCACAAGCTTTCGGAGTGCTGCTCCTTCGTCAGGTGAAGTGAAGAGATGCATATAGGCACAGCATATATAGTCAGAGAACACTGCCAGATGACTACAGTTAATCTTTCTAACTGCCCTTTATCACACCTCGGCAGAGAGATAATCACGGCAATCAAAGGTGTGGATGGTGTCCAAACAGGTCAGTCAGGAAAACATTACATCAAAGACAAAGAGGTGGGGTCACAAGGGGTCAAATGTGGCAGATGCTGGGGTCTGTATGGAAAACAAAAAACTTTTTTTGCTGGAAATCACAGCAGGTCCGGCCGCATCTGTGTAGAGAGAACAAGCCCTATTTCCACACACCCTTAATATTTTTACCCTCCTCCCCTATAGATGCTGACATATGCTGGAGTTCTGGGTGCTAACTGCCTTCCAGTACCATGTCAGAATGGTCTCATGACCGAGATTAGATAGTGACTGACAGCAGGCTCTTCTTAACCCACCTTTTATCCAATTCATTCGGCACCGCCCCCCCCCCCCCACCCCCATTCGCGTATACTCCCCATACCCAGTGGATGAATACGTGGTCAGCTTCTGGATCTTGACCGATGCTGCCCTATAAAAGGAGAGAAAGATCTTCGCTGGCTTTTATATCCTCAGGACATCCCAAAGCGTCTCACAGCCAATGACTGATTTTTGAAATGCAGCAATTGTTATGTTAGGCAAAATCGTCAGGCAACTTGCTTGCAACACCGAAAGATCCCGCAAACGGAAAACAATCATAGAATAGTACAGCACAGCAGGAGGCCATTCGGCCCATCGAGTCTGTGCCAGCTCTTTCGAAGAGCAATCCAGTTAGTCCCACTCCCCCGCTCTTTCCCCATATCACTGTAATTTTTTCTCCTTCAAGTATTTATCCAATTCCCTTTTGAAGGCTACTATTGAATCCGTATCCACCGCCCTATCAGGCAGTGCATTCCAAATCCTAACCAATCATTGCGTAAAATTGTATCCTCATGTTGCCTCTGGTTCTTTTGCCAATCACCTTAAATCTGTGCCCTCTCATTATTGACTCTTCAGCCATTGAAAACAGTTTCTCTTTATTTACTCTATCTAAATCCTTCATGATTTTAAACACCTCTATCAAATCTCCTCCGCCTTCTCTGCTCCAAGGAGAACAACCCCAGCTTCTCCAGTCTATCCATGTAACTGTATTCCCTCATCCCTGGAACCATTCTAGTAAATCTCTTCTCATCCTCTCCAAAGCCTTCACGCTCTTCCTGAAGTGTGGTGGCCAGAATTGGACACAATACTCCAGCTGGGGTCGAACTAGTGTTTTATATAGGTTTAGCATAACCTCCTGGCTTTTGTACTCTACGCCTCTATTTATGAAGCCCAGGGTCCCGTATGCTTTATTAACGGCTTTGTTAACTTGTCCTACCACCTTCAAAGATTTGTGCACAAGCACCCCCAGGTGTTTCTGTTCTTGCACCCCCTTTAAAATTGTCCTCATTCTTCCTACCAAAATGTATCACCTCACACTTTTCTGCATTCAATTTCATCTGCCATGTGTCCACCCATTCCACCAGCCTGTCTATGTCTTCTTGAGGTCTATTACCATTGTCCTCACTGTTTACTACACTTCCAAGTTTCGTGTCATCTGCAAATTTCGAAATTGTGCCCTGTACCCCCAAATCCACATCATTAATGTATATCAAAAACAGCAGTGGTCCTAGTACTGAACCTTGGGGAACGCCACTGTATACCTCCCTCCAGTCCGAAAAACAGCCATTCAGCACAACTCTCTGTTTTATATCCCTTGGCCAATTTTGTAACCACGCTGCTACTGCCCCTTTTATCCGGACCGGGTGACGTAACCATTTTAATTACCGCCAGCCTTTCTAGTATCTCCTCTTTATCTATTTTTATCTCATCCAGCATCCTCTTCATTTACCATAGCTTTGGCAAAGTCCTCTTCCTTGGTAAACACCAATGCAAAGTACTCATTTAGTACCTCAGCCATGCTCTCTGCCTCCACCAATAGTTCTCCATTTTGGTCCCTAATTGGCCCCCACCGCTCCTCTGATAACCCTTTGACTGTTAATATGCCTGTAGAAGACCTTTGGATTCCCCTTTATGGTAGCCGCCAATCTATTCTCGTACTGTCTCTTTGCCCCTTTTATTTCCTTTTTCACCTCCTCTGTACTTTTTATTTTCGGCCTGATTCTCCCTTGTATTATCAAGCTGACATCTGTCATACGCCTCCTTTTCTGCTTCATCCTACTGTCCAACTCCATCGTCATCCAGGGAGCTCTGGCTTTGGTTACCCTCCCTTTCCCCCTTGTAGGAATGTACCTAGACTGTACCCGAACCATCTCCTCTTTAAAGGCCCCCCATTGCTCCATTACATTTTTGCCTGCCAGTCCAGACAGGGACAGGAATGGTTGTTGGAAGTTCCGGGGTATAGATGTTTCAGTAAGAGTAGGGAAGTTGGTAAGAAAGGTGGGGGAGTAGCATTGTTAATCAAGGATAGTTTAACAGCGGCAGAAAGGCAGTTCGAGGGGGATCTGCCGTCTGAGGTAATATGGGCTGAAGTTAGAAATAGGAAAGGAGCGGTCACGTTGTTAGGAGTTTTCTACAGGCCCCCAAATAGTAATAAAGATGTGGAGGAAGAAATTGCAAAGCAGATTATGAATAGGTGTGGAGGTCACAGAGTAGTTGTCATGGGTGACTTCAACTTTCCAAATATTGATTGGAACCTTTATAGGTCAAACAGTTCGGATGGGATAGTTTTTGCACAGTGTGTGCAGGAGGGTTTCCTGACACAATATGTGGATAGGCCGACAAGAGGTGGGGCCACGTTGGATTTGGTACTGGGTAATGAACCGGGCCAAGTGTTTGATTTGTATGTGGGAGAGCACTTTGGAGATAGTGACCACAATTCGGTAACTTTCACTATTGCAATGGAGAGGGATAGGGCCATACGGCAGGGCAGGGTTTATAATTGGGGGAGGGGTAATTATGATGCGATTAGGCAAGAATTAGGGAGTATAAGATGGGAACAGAAACTATCAGGGAAAGGCACAAACGAAAAGTGGAGCTTTTTCATGGAGCAATTACTGCGTGTCCTTGATAGGTATGTCCCTGTCAGGCAGGGAGGAAATGGCCGAGTGAGAGAACCATGGTTCACAAAAGAGGTTGAATGTCTAGTCAAGAGGAAAAAGGAAGCGTATGTAAGGATGAGAAAACAAGGTTCAGTTGGGTCGATTGAGGGGTACAAGGTAGCAAGGAATGAGCTAAAAAAAGAGCTTAGGAGAGCTAGGAGGGGGCATGAGAAGTCCTTGGCGGGTCGGATCAAGAAAAATCCCAAGGCTTTTTACTCTTATGTGAGAAATAAAAGAATGACCAGGGTGAGGGTAGGGCCGGTCAAGGACAGTAGTGGGAACTTGTGCATGGAGTCAGAAGAGATAGGAGAGGTGATGAATGAATACTTTTCGTCAGTGTTCACCGAGGAGAGGGGCCATGTTCTTGAGGATGAGAGTGTGATAAAGGTGGATAGGCTGGAGGTGGTAGATGTTCTGAGGGAAGATGTTTTAGCAATTTTGAAGAACCTGAGGGTCGATAAGTCCCCTGGGCCAGATGGGATATATCCTAGGATTCTTTGGGAGGCAAGGGAGGAGATTGCAGAGCCTCTGGCTTTGATCTTTGGGTCCTCACTGTCCACGGGGATGGTGCCAGAGGACTGGAGAGTGGCGAATGTTGTTCCTCTCTTCAAGAAAGGAAATAGGAATGACCCTGGTAATTATAGGCTGGTTAGTCTTACTTCGGTGGTTGGTAAGATAATGGAAAAGGTCCTGAGGGATAGGATTTATGACCATTTGGAAAGGGGCAACTTAATCAGGGATAGTCAACACGGATTCGTGAAGGGTAAGTCTTGCCTAACAAATTTGATTGAATTCTTTGAGGAGGTAACTAAGTGTGTAGATGAAGGTAGAGCAGTTGATGTCGTATACATGGATTTTAGTAAGGCGTTTGATAAGGTTCCCCATGGTCGTCTCATGAAGAAAGTAAGGAGTTGTGGGATAGAGGGAAATTTGGCCGATTGGATAAGTAACTGGCTAACTCATAGAAGGCAGAGGGTGGTGGTGGATGGAACATTTTCGGACTGGAGACCAGTTACCAGCGGTGTGCCACAGGGGTCGGTGCTGGGTCCTCTGCTGTTTGTGATTTTTATCAATGACTTGGAGGAGGGGACTGAAGGGTGGATCAGTAAATTTGCTGATGACACCAAGATTGGTGGAGTAGTGGATGAGGTGGAGGGCAGTTGTAGGCTGCAAAGAGACATTGATAGGATGCAGAGCTGGGCCGAAAAATGGCAGATGGAATTTAACCCTGATAAGTGCGAGGTGATTCATTTTGGTAGGGCAAATTTGAATAAAGATTACAGGGTCAACGGCAGGGTTCTGAGGAACGTGGAGGAGCAGAGGGATCTGGGGGTTCATATCCACAGATCTCTGAAGGTTGCCACTCAAGTGGATAGAGCAGTAAAGAAGGCCTATGGTGTGTTAGCGTTTATTAACAGAGGGTTTGAGTTTAAGAACCGTGAGGTTATGCTGCAACTGTACAGGACCTTGGTGAGACCACATTTGGAATATTGTGTGCAGTTCTGGTCACCTCACTATAGGAAGGACGTAGAAGCATTGGAAAGAGTGCAAAGGAGATTTACCAGGATGCTGCCTAGTTTGGGGGGGAGGTCTTATGAGGAAAGATTGAGGGAGTTGGGGCTTTTCTCTTTAGAGCGGAGGAGGATGAGAGGCGACTTAATAGAGGTTTATAAGATGATGAGGGGGATAGATAGAGTGGATGTTCAGAGACTATTTCCTCGGGTAGAGGCAGCTGTTACAAGGGGGCATAACTATAAGGTGCATGGGGGGAGATATAGAAGGGATGTCCGAGGTAGATTCTTTACTCAGAGAGTGGTTGGGGTGTGGAATGGACTGCCTGCTGTGATAGTGGAGTCGGACACTTTAGGAACTTTCAAGCGGTTATTGGATAAGCACATGGAGCACACCAGAGTGATAGGGAGTGTGATAGCTTGATCTTGGTCTCGGAAAATGCTCGGCACAACATCGAGGGCCGAAGGGCCTGTACTGTGCTGTACTGTTCTATGTTCTATGTTCTTTGACTCCAATTTCCCTGGGCTAGATACCTCCTCAATTCGGTGAAATTAGCCCTCCTCCAGTTAAGTATTTGTATTCTAGATTGCTCCTTGTCCTTCTCCATAACTAATCTAAACCTTACGGCACCATGATCACCATTCCCGAGGTGCTCCCCGACTCTGACAATCTCCACTTGACCCACTTCATTCCCCAGGACTAGATCCAGCAATGCCTCCTTCTTTGTTAGGCCGGAAACGTACTGATCAAGAAAATTTTCCTGAACACAATTCAGAAATTCCTCCCCTTCTCTGCCCTTAACACAATCACTGCCCCAGTCAATATTGGGGTAGTTAAAGTCTCCCATTATCACTCCTCTATAGTTCCTGCACCTCTCAGTAATTTCTTTGCAAATTTGCTCCTCGATCTCCTGCCCACTATTTGGTAGCCTATAAAAATATCAAGTAGCGTAATAGTGCCTTTATAATTTCTCAACTCCAACCAAATAGATTCTGTCTTTGATCCCTCAAGGACATTCTCTCTTTCTCGCACTGTAATATTTTCCTTAAACAAAACTGCTACCCTTCCTTCTTTTTTTCCTTCCCTATTTTTCCTGAATACCTTGTGCCCAGGAATATTTCGCATCCAACCCTCCCCTTTTTTGAGCCAAGGTAAATGATTAGTTAATCTGGTGTTGGTTGAGGGATGCATGTCAACCAGGAGGCCACCAGGAAGAACTCCCCTGCTCTTCTTCGAAATAGTGGCCGTGGGATCTTTTACGTCCACCCGAGCGGGCAGACAGGGCCTCGGTTTAACGTCTCATCTGAAAGACAGCACCTCCGACAGTGCAGCGCTCCTTCAGCACTGCACTGGGTGTGTCAGCCTAGTATTTGTCCTCACGATTGTGACCTGACTTCTGGGCAATTGAGAGATGCGAAAACATTATGACATCAAGCTGTCGATTCAGCGGACAGCCTTGCACGAACACACCCCGACCCGTTCTACCATCACAGCTCAGGCGTGTTTGCTTTTATTCTGCAGAGTCTTCACAACACAGAGTTTGGCAGGTTTACTGACTCTCCCTCATTCAGTGGTTCTCTCGTGCAGAAGGTTCCAACCTGCCCCTCTCCTCTGGCTCAGCAGTGATGTACCTTCAAGTCCGAGTCATCAACAACGACGACAACTTGTATTTATATAGCGCTTTTAACGTAGTAAAACATCCCATGGTGCTTCACAGGAGCGTTATCAGACAGATTTTGACACCGAGCCACAGAAGGAGAAATTAGGGCAGATAACTAAAAGCTTGGTCGAAGAGGTAGGTTTTAAGGAGTGTCTTAAAGGAGGAGAGGTGGAGAGGTTTAGGGAGGGAATTCCAGAGCTTAGGGCCTAGGCAGCTGAAGGGACAGCCGCAAATGGTGGGGTGATTAAAATCGGGGATGCACAAGAAGCCAGAATTAGAGGAGCGCAGAAATCTTGGACGGTTGTAGGGCTGGAGGAGATTACAGAGATAGGAAGGGGCGAGGACATGGAGGGATTTGAAAACCAGGAAGAGAATTTTTAAATGGAGGCGTTGCTTAACCGGGAGCCGATGTAGGTCA
Source organism: Squalus acanthias (assembly GCA_030390025.1). Taxonomy (NCBI): domain Eukaryota; kingdom Metazoa; phylum Chordata; class Chondrichthyes; order Squaliformes; family Squalidae; genus Squalus; species Squalus acanthias. The sequence goes on along the minus strand of CM059428.1, from coordinate 169,472,061 downwards.
GCGAGCACAGGGGTGATGCTTTCTCCACCCGCCAGACAGTAAGAAAGCGAGGACACTATGAAAGTGGGGCTATCCCAAAATCCAGAGCGGTAATGAAAGTGCTTTTTATTAATAATAACTTGCATTTATATAGCACCTTCAATGTAGTGAAACCTACAAGGCGCTTCACAGGAGAGCTATCCGACAAAATTTGACACTGAGCCACATAAGGAGATACTAGTGGAGAGAAAGAGTTAACATTTCAGGTCGATGACCGTTCATCACAAGCCTGACGGAAAGGTCACCGATGTGAAACGTTAACTCTGTTTCTCTCGCCACAGATGCAGAATGTTTCCAGCATTTTCTGTTCAGATTTCCAGCATCCGCAGTATTCTGCTTCTGTGCGTGTAGAGATTAGGCCAGGTGACCAAAAGCTTGGTCAAAGAGGTAGGTCGTTATAATTAAAACTATAGGGCAAAGAGAGAGCGAGAAGGTAAGAGAAATGCATTAAGGCCGTTTGGCCGCCCCCTACAGTCTGTTTGAGGGATGCATTTTGCCATTTTTACCCATGTTTGTGTTTTTGGTTCAGGGCAATACTCTGATTCCAGACTGAAAGATTCACCACCATGATGTGCCCAGTGTCAACAGCTTTATCGTCCGGTTAGACAAGCCAAGGTGTCTGAAGAAAATTAAGATTTCCATCGCCTTGACCGGTGTCTAGTTTTGGTCTATTTTTAAACGGACCAGACTCCACTGTTACTGGCCTGGATCCAGAGTTCCAATTTGTTTAATCTATGATGTCTGGGAGCAATGCTTGTCCTCTGCCTGTCCCTCTGTTGTAGTAAATGTCCTTTCAAAGGTTAAAAGGATGAGTAATTCTCAGTATCTGACCAAAATTAGGCCGTTATAAATGTAGGAAAGGTGTCAGCTCTTCCTATCGTGCCTTGCCTTTGTCACTCTGCTCTCTTGGACTATGACCAGCCTGTGGGACTCATCTGAAATCCAAACAGGCCACGTTCTTATTAGCTGACAAAACATAACTATATTGTTACACAATCACATTCTGTTCTTCTTAATCTCAGGTAACACCGACCTCACTCCATATTTAGCTTTGTGTGTGAGATTGGAACTGAGACTTCGGACTGAGACTGAGTCTAGGCCTGAGACTGAAGCCTAAGACAGAGACTGGGACTGAATCTTGGCCCTTCGACGGAGACTGAATCTTGGGCCTTCGACGGAGACTTGGGACTGACTGAGACTGAGCCTAGGCCTGAGGTCTGAAGACTGAAGCCTGGGCCTGCAACAGAGACTGGGCATGAGGACTGAGATGGAGCAACTGAGCCTGTTCTCCTACCTTCAGCTCTCTTACTTGTCCTGCTTTGTCACCTAGAGCTAGATCTAGTACCGCACCCTTCCTTGTACAACACCTCGAGTGGCAAGATTCATCACTGCATAAACTGACGCCCGAGAGCAGGTCCACCCTCTTGGCTGGGGACGGTGCACAGCATTGGAAGACTTGAGCGAATGAAAAGCGGGGAGAATACCTTTAAAATTGAGAGACCTTGGTCATTCCTCAATTAACTGGTTTTAGGCTCTGCAATTGGCTGCAGGTGATGGGGTTGATGAATTGCCTGACGAGAATTAAAAATGTAAATAGCTGCCCCAATGGACACAGTTAAGGTGTCAGCTTTGGCTCAGTGGGTAGCAGTCTCGCCTGAGTCAGAAGGTTGTGGGTTCAAGTCCCATTCCAGAGACTTCAGTGCATAATCCTACCTGACACTCCAGTGCAGTACTGAGGGAGCGCTGCACTGTCGGAGGTGCCGTCTTTTAGATGAGACGTTAAACCGAGGTCCCGTCTGCCCTCTCAGGTGGACGTATTTTGAAGAGTAGGGAAGTTCTCCCCGGTGTCCTGGCCAATATTTATCGCTCACCCAACACCCAAGTACAGATGATCGGGTCATTATCACATTGCTGTTTGTGGGAGCTTGCTGTGCGCAAATTGGCTGCCGCGTTTCCTACATTACAAGTGACTACACTCCAAAAGTACTTCATTGGCTGTAAAGCGCTTTGGGACGTCCCGAGGTCGTGAAAGGCGCCGTATAAATGCAAGTTCTTTCTTTTTAATGAGATTGGTGTCTTCAGAAGAGGAATAGAAGTGGGGTGGGGGAGAAAAGAGGTAAATACAAATTAAACAGTTCAAGGTGAAGGGTCAAGGGTCCAGCGGTGAGAGGTCTCGAGAAATGGAAAAAAAACCACAAAGAAATCTCGGGAGTGGGTCCAATATTACATTTATTTCTCTCGTGTATGTGAAGTGATTATAAATTACAGTCTATTAACCAGTGCAGCTTAAAGGAACAGTGACACAGTGGGATGGGTGGGGGTCATGGGCTCACAGACCATTATCTACAGTCATCCTTCACATGCACTCCTGAGGTACCGTGGATTTGTGTAACAAAAACTTAATGATTGAAAAGAATAAATTAAATCTTTGACAATAATTAATTACTTGTGTGTGCCGAGTGCTGCAAACACTTGAGAGAAAAAGCTCACGGTCCAAATAATTAGGGAACAATGATTCTTTGCTAACTCAGAGTGGGGGGTAATGGCGAGAATCCCTACACAAGGACATCCTGCTTGCTTGGCTCATTCGGGACCTAGCCTGTCACTGGGAAACGCTGGGAAAGATGAGGCAGACTCGTGTTGAGGTGAGTGAAAGCGGGCCCCACCGGTAGAGGCAGATAGAGTTAAGGGTACAGATCAAGGTACAATCTAATTGAATGGAGGAACAGGCTGGATGGGCTGAATGGCCTCTTTCCTGTACCTATGTCCAGGTCAGGGATGCTGCTAGGACCGACTTCCCCCTCCACCCCCAACAGAAAGGAAGATTTTAAAAAGTATATGTATATATTTTTTTTTAAATCAGCCTCCTTACATACCTGTCGGCCATTGGGTTTTCCCAGGACCTCCCCAACCAGACTCCAACCATGTCCCCTAAGACAACCGGGCCGGAGCCTGGGAGCGGGGCCTGGGTTAGCCCAGTGGCAGGCAGGTGCCAGAGGCAGAAAGAGACACTGTGTGTGTGTGTGTGTGTGCGTGCGCACCAGTTAGTTGGCTGCCCTCCCTGCGACCCTGCCAAACCCCAGCCGGGGGATCAGCGCCGCCAGAAACACAGGGCCCCAAGACTTTGCGGCCTATCCATTCCGAGCGGGAGATTCACAATCAAAAATCGAGTCTTTTTCCTCACACACACACACACACACCGCAAGGAATGGGGGGGAGGAGTGGAATTGATCTACTTGGCCATGTTAGCAGTTCAACGGGACAATTGCTCGTTCCTGTAATCAGAAACTGCCTTTTCTTTCTCTCTGCGCATCTCACGAATGGACAATTTGGTAGCTGTTTACAGGGGGAAGCTTTTTTCTCTCTCTGTCATTTTTCTTTTTCTCTCTTGGCAAGGTCGACTATTCAGTCTTCTCTTTCTCGGCTTCCAGCGCCAGCTTGCGCTCGTTCTCCTTGATCAGCTGGACGCCGCAGTAGGTCACGAACAGGATGCTCAACAGGCTGAAGGGAAATCCTGAAATTATAAATTTAAGGGGGAAAAAAAACCAACAATCACAATTTCCAAAGAGCCTCGAGAGCTGGGGTTCAAAACTAAGTGTTTTACTAAAAGCCTCTGGCTGCAAGCGGTTCCAGTCAAACTGGCTCCTTCCAGAACTCTGGTCTGATAATGGCGGGATTCAGCACAGAAGGAGGAGAAGGCTTGATTATCTCTTAATCTCTCCTTTTGTTCTTTCATCCCCTCCCCCTTTTCCCAGCATTATACTTGCTTTAAATCTATTTCATTTCCTGCTTTTTTCCCAGTTCTGACGCAAGGTCTTCGACCTGAAACGTTAACTCTGTTTCTCTCTCCACGGATGCTGCCTAGCCTGCTGAGTTTTTCCAGCGTTTTCTGTAATTATTTCGGATTTCCAGCATCCGCAGTATTTTGCTATCGGAGAAGGAGGAGGCTGTTCGGCCCTACGTGTCTTTACTGGAGATGGGACCGATTGCAGAGAACAAGCGGTCTTACTTTAAATAAATCAGCGTTTGTACGGTGGAGGAAGAAGAGAGAGGGGCTGGAGAGAAAGAGAGAGAGAGCGGGCGCAAGATCAGCTGAAATCTTTCTTTGTTCAAAGACAGATATAAAGATCTGCAATTATATTCCCCTCATCTCTCTCTCTCTCTCTCTCTTCCCCCCCAAGTCATCAATTCCACGGCTACTGACATTCCCTCCCGTATGTTATTCAAATGGCAATCCTTCTCGTGTCAGTCTAGAGGGTGAGTGCTGGCAGGCCATTTAACTACGGAGGGCATCACAGCTACCAGGATGCCACCCTACATCCATGCGCATGTGCTTTCCAGCAGGGCTTACTGATAACCAAGAATGGGAAGCGGAGCACCGAGCTGTACTGTAATTATACAACTAGAGGCTGCACACCCGTACATGCCACATGTTAATTCGTTCCGTTTCAGCATCGCACCAACAGAGACCTCGCGCCCAGACGCAGCCCCGGGGTTGGTATTGGGAACACTGCTCTTTTTGATATATATTAATGACCTGGACCTTGGTATACAGGGGAAAATTTCAAAGTTTGCAGATGACACGAAACTCAGAAATATAGTAAACAGTGAGGCGGATAGTAACAGACTTCAGGAGGACATAGACAGACTGGTGAAATGGGCAGACACGCAGCAGATGAAATTTAACGCAGAGAAGTGTGAAGTGATACATTTTGGTAGGAAGAATGAGGAGAGGCAATATAAACTAAATGGTACAAAGAGGGTGCAGGAACAGAGAGACCTGGGGGTATGTGTGCACAAATCATTGAAGGTGGCAGGACAAATTGATACGGCTGTTTAAACAAGCAGATGGGATCCTTGACTTTATTAATAAGAGTACAAAAAGCAAGGAAGTTATGCTAAACTTTTATAAATCACTGGTTAGGCCTCAGCTGGAGTATTGTGTCCAATTCTGGGCACCGCACTTTCGGAAGGATGTCAAAGCCTTGGAGAGGGTGCAGAGGAAATTTACTAGAATGGTACCAGGGATGATGGACTTCAGTTATGTGGAGAGGTTAGAGAAGCTGGGATTGTTCTCCTTAGAGCAGAGAAGGTTAAGGGGAGATTTAATAGAGGTGTTCAAAATTATAAAGGGTTTTGATAGAGTAAATAAGGAGAAACTGTTTCCAGTGGCAAGAGGGTCACAGATTGGCAAAAGAACCAGAGGAGAGAGGAGGAGGATTTTTTTTCTTTAAAAAGCACAGCGAGTTATGATCAATTGGAATAAGAATAAGAACATAAGAAATAGGAGCAGGAGTAGGCCATTCGGCCCTTCGAGCCTGCTCCGCCATTCAATGAGATCATGGCTGATCTTCTGCCTCAATTCCATTCACTGGCCCTATCACCATATCCCTTGATGCCCTTACTAGTCAGAAATCTATCGACTTCTGTTTTGAATATACCCAATGACTGAGCCTCCACAGCCCTCTGGGGTAGAGAATTCCAAAGATTCACCACCCTTTGAGTGAAGAAATTTCTTCTCATCTCAGTCCTGAATGGCCTCCTGGTTCTAGACTCCCCAGCCAAGGGAAACATTCTCCCAGCATCCACCCTATCAAGCCCTGTAATAATTTTGTATGCTTCAATGAGAATACACGGCCTGTAAGGGTGGTGGAAGCAGATTCAATGATAGCTTTCAAAAGGGAATTGGATAAATACTTAGAAACTTGGATACTTGAAGGGGAAACATTTGCAGGGCTGTGGGAAAAGGGCAGCTCTTTCAAAGAGCCAGCACAGGCACAATGGGCCGAATGGCCTCCTTCTGTGCTGTAACATTCTATGAACACTTCTCCCATCACTACTGGGCAGACGGCTGGAATAGATTAAAGACAAAAATGCAAGTTGCAGTTTCTAGAGTGTTCGGATGCATGAAAGAGAATCACATTAAGAATGATTAAACCAAATGTTTTGTAGAAGGCTTGATGCAAATTCACTCCCGAGTCAACTCAAAGTGAATCCACAACCTCTAGGGGATAATTTCCAAGTCAGATTTGCTCAGAATAATTCTCCCCCTTGAATTCTCTGCTCTAAATTGGTTGTAATTTGGAATCAGCCCGAGTCAACAGCTGTGGTGTAAATAAAAGACAAGACAGCAGGGAAATAGTGAGATAGATTCAAGTGTAAAAGCCTATAAGTAGGATATTTTGAGATACAGTATTTGAATAATTTGGGACATGACATATGGTAAGTGTAGAATGCTTGGGAGATTTTGGACCTGTGGTTCCCAAAGCTCTCCACCACTGGGGGTTTACCTCACCTCATGCCTGGGCCTGTTGTAGACTAAATTGATAGAGATTGATTGCCATGATTAGTCAACAACTCCATTATTGTTGTATCATGTGACTACCAGGCTGGTAGAAGGCAAACTAGATGCACCTTGGTCTTTTTCATCCTGCTATTGCTCCGGTCCTAGGATATATTTTCCTCATCTACACTGTTAATCTGTTTGCACCATAAGTAACCTCATAGAAACTATGGCAGAATATTAGAAGAAAGTGATTCACAGACACTATAGAGTCAGAAGGTTGCGGGTTCAAGTCCCACTCCAGAGATTTGAGCACAAAGATCTCGGCCGACACTCCAGTGCAGTACTGAGGGAGTGCTGCACTGTCGGAGGTGCCGCCTTTCAGATGAGACGTTAAACCGAGGTCCCGTCTGCTCTCAAGATCCAATGGTATTATTCCGAAGAAGAGCAGGGGAGGTCTCTCTGGTGTCCTGGCCAATATTTATCCCTCACCCAACATCACTAAAAACAGATTATCTGGTCATTATCACATTGTTGGTTATGGGACCTTGCGGTGCGCAAATTGTCTGCTGCGTTTCCTACATTACAACAGCATGTAAACTTCAAAAGTACTTAATTGGCTGTAAAGCGCTTTGGGACTCCCGAGGACGTGAAAGGCGCTATAGAAATGCAAGTTCTTTCTTTCTATTATATAAAACATCCTTCAGCACTCCCGCCAGTTTCTCTCCTCCCTGCGGTATGTATGAGGCAGCCTTCTGAAGACGCTCTGGGAAAGAAAGTCAAGCACCTCCCCTCAGTGGCATCAGAACCTTCTACTGGACCTGCTCCAGAGTTATTTCAGTGCCAGCTCCTCCTTTCACATCTGCTGCATCTTGTACCTCAATCTCCGACCACAATCTCCAGTGCTCGCTGTGTAGCTGTCATCCTTCCCCTGTGGTATGATCTCTCAGTCCTCGCACAAGTAGCAGGGCCAGGATTTTACTTCGGAAGCCATCAGTCCTACGACTGACTTTGGGAGGGTCAGTCAGAAGGACAGCTGACCTCGGAGGCAAGAGGAGAATTGGGCGTGGAGGAGCCGAGGGCTGGGTTACCCCACGTGAAGCAGAGAGAGAGAGAGAGAGAGAGAGAGAGAGAGAAAGAACTCGAACATCTCACCGGCCAGTGCTGAGCAGTCACTGATGTTCTCCTGCATATTAAGCTCTTGTCCTGTCACCTTGGAGATGCCTTCTGATGATCTGTCGCCATAGAGATATGTCAATTGTGCCAGCTTCTGGATTATCCCCACACACAACTGATATTGCAACCTACCAATGCCCAATTGGTGCAGCTCTTGACTTCTGTTCCTGCCCATTGGTTGGTCAGTTGCCAACGGTGAATGGCAGTAATTCCAGATCAGCAAGGTGGTCAAGAGCGAGCACAGTCCAGGTGTGCGAGTCTGCTTGAGTGTCCATTGGTGAGATCAAGATAAACTGATGAATCTAGATTGCTGAGAAAAAAAATCTCATGATTTGCAACATCATCATCCTGCAAAATCTCACACTCGACACTCCTCAAAGAATGCCACCCTATCACACGTTGCAATGTTGCGTTGTTCTGGGTTGAAGTTTGCAATAAATAAATTCCACATTTTTCTCCCCAAGTTTCAAAATATGGAAAATTCCTCCATGAACCCCCCCCCCCCCCCCCCGCAGGCGATCGAATAAGTCCCGGAGATCACACTGACCGTGCCGGTGTTAACTGTTAAACCACTTACCTTTTATACGATGTGATCACTGCCCCCCATTAAAGAACCGGTCCATGTTAGACCTATGTGCAGGTTCATGCCCTAGGACAAGCCAGTTGTTGGGGTGTGGGGGTGGGCGGGCGAAGAGGGCTGTCCCTCCTCCATAGTTAATATGGAGTCTCCAGCGTTGCGCTGCTGTGCTGCAGGCAGGGCAAATCCTTTCTATTGCTACCTTGATAAAAGGGTTGAGACATGGCGCAGCTCAGGTTATGGGTAATCGCAGAAAAGCAGCTGGCATTCCGAGTTGGCTTCGTGAGGTGTACAGCACTCAGCCATGGTCCTGGGTGGCTTTGGTTGACCAGGCTAGGGCTGCATCGAGCTGGGAACGCATGGGTAGGGCAGATAGACTGCTGAAGGTGGTCCCCACAGAGTCGGCATGGGAACAAGGAGGGAGTAATGGCGGGAAGGGGCGGCAGCATATTCAGGGATATGATTGGTGCAAATAGGTGCGATCTCCGGGATCTCTCTGGTCGAAGTTATGGAATACAATTGGGTGAAGGGACAGTGATCTCTGGTTCTGGATTTTGATTGGCTAATAGAACACATTTTAGGGGGGGGGGGGTGCATATTCACAAATCTTTGAAGGTAGCAGGGCAAGTTGATAAGGCGGTTAAGAAAGTGTATGGGATACTTGGCTTTGTAAATAGGGGCATTAAATACAAAAGCAAGGAAGTCATGCTAAACCTTTACAAATCTCTGGTTAGGCCTCAGCTGGAGTATTGTGTCCAATTCGGGGCACCACACTTTAGGAAGGATGTCGGGGCCCTGGAGAGGATACAAGGAGGTTTATCAGGATGATACCAGGGACTAGTGATTGGAGAAGCTGGGATTGTTCTCCTGAGAGCAGAGAAGGTTAAGGGGAGACCTAGTAGAGTTATTCAAAATTACGAGGGGTTTTGACAGAGCAAGTAGGGCGAAACTGTTTCCTGTGGCAAGTGGGTCAGTAACCAGATGTCGTAGATTTAAAATACATTTTTAAAAGTCAATTGGACATGTACTTGAAGAGGACTAATTTTGTCCTCCACTGTTCCTTAGTTTTTCACCATTTAAAAAATAATCGGATATATCCTTTTTTGTTCCAAAACGGATGACCTCACAGTTACCTGTGTTGAAATCCATCTGCCACACAGTTTTGCTCACTCACTTAATCTATCAATGTCTCTTTGTAATATTATGCGACCTTTATTTTACCACTAATTACTATGCCATCAATCTTTTCTGTCGTCGGCAAACCTGGACATATGACACCACCACCCACTTCCTCCCAATTTGTGTACATGCCCATTAACCCTACTCTCTGCCTTCTACCGCCTAACCAATCTCCTAACCAGGTCAATAATTTGCCTTCAATTCCATGAGGGATTACGGACATTGCTCTGCTGATATTATGCGTACAGTCAGTCATTCGTTCAAAGAAGATGGTCAGAATATCATCTCATTTGTTGCAGTGATCACATCCTATAAAAAAGGTAAGTGGGTTAACAGTTGACAGACGCAAAGTCAATGGGATCTCCTGGACCTGGTTTCGGATGACTGACGAGACCTATTTTTTGCTGGGAATGAACGGTGGATCCCAGGCACACCAGGTTGAGGATCTTGATTTTTTTTCAGACGAGACTTCCTCAGCTGCCGTTGACATTCAGCGTCAGCAATGAGACGGGCCTCCTAGTAGGAAGTGGCTTCATACAGTAGACACCGTTTGTATCATGTTCCGCACTCAGATTCCGAGGATCTGCTGTCACCCATTGGGAGTTTGAACAGTGGCGCAGCCTTCTTCTACGGCCCCCGCAGTTACTTCCTTGAGGTCTTGCTGTCCTGTTGACTCACGTTACCCGCTGGGTTGTGGCTCAGCCCTTTGCATCTTTTCAGATCACTCATTTGTTTTCCTGTACAGTTCTGGGAACCTTGGGACGCTTGTGAATTTTCTCGGCAATAACGATCATTCATTGAAAAATAGCCAGCCAATGGGAAGCTGTTGGCAGCGCGGCCAATCACGTCCTGGGTTACGTTGGATAGAATGCCAAATAAAGCCATTTACGCCGTGCCAATTAACCATTTTAAACATAGGAACTGCTTAGACGAAGAAAGGCCAAGGTCTATCTAGTTCGCCATCTATCATCCTGGTAGTCGCATGATGCAACAATAATGGAGTTCTTGACTAATCATAGCAATCAATCTCTATCAATTAGTCTACAACAGACCCACTGGATATTATTGAGGACAGTAAGGAACAAGGATAGAGACCAATCAAAGCCATGATAGTCCATTAGCTGCTGGGTCCATGGAAATGTGATGTCAAGGACGTAAGGTTAGACAGGTATTTAGGGCAATGCTCAATTTACCTTTGTGGGGGAGGGAAGTGAGTGATAGATTTAGCAGAACCCTACACCAGGAGGTTAAGTGGGTTGGGTGCAGTCATGAGAGTGCAGATTGCACACGGTCTGTAGAAGGAAGAGGCTTGATAGGCAAATGACTTTCCCCATTCTGTACCATCTCACCAACATCTGCTTTGGCGCCAAGCAACAAACTTTTTTTTAATACTGTGTAACCAAGAATTGCAGCTTCATCCAATCGAAATGTCGTTTTAATTGTCTGACCTGTGCCACCACCTATGGAGTTCACTTCATTTCACAAGTGGCTCCATTTTGCCCACCAAGGTGGGACAGTTAAATAATCTTAACTGATCTCCACATAGACAGATTGACCTACCGCTGGCATTAAGGTAAACCTGCTATACCAGAAAACGGAGCGTGACGGCTGTGGTAACTGCAAGCTCCCCTTCATTGTGCCAGCCTCACGTGAATAATGGCCACTTGGGTGAAGTGCTGCGATGGCGCCTGGTGCCAGCAGAACTGTACCGTGACAATGTGGCAATTGGAGTCAATGCCAATTGGTAGAGCACCACCAGATGGTGAGACTCGATCTACCATCTCACGAGTTCCCAATCTCAGCCACGGTGCTCTGGAGAGGCAGAGAGTGGAGGTCTTTGGTCTGGAATGGATCTCGCCAAGGCTTCTTCGTCAGCACCTCCCAAACCCGCGACCTCTTCCACCTAGAAGGACAAGGGCAGCAGGCGCATGGCAACACCACCACCTCCACGTTCCCCATCAAATCACACACCATCCTGACTTGGAAGGAAATCAGCCGTTCCTTCATCGTCGCTGGCTCAAAATCCTGGAACTCCCTCCCTAACAGCACTGTGGGAGTACCTTCACCACACAGACTGCAGCGGTTCAAGACGGCAGCTCACCACCACCTTCTCGAGGGAAATTAGGGATGGGCAATAAATGCTGGCCGTGCCAGCGATGCCCACATCCCATGAACGAATTTTAAAAAAAATTATCGGATGCGGAGTCTCCACTGTGCCACCTTTGTTTGTTTCCTGGCATCCAGGCAATTGGCAGAGGCCCGAGAGCAGACCATCCACGGTACGTTCACCTCATAGAAGGTGGCCATTCGGCCCATCATGTCTGCACCAGCTCTTTGCTACAGCAACCCAACAGGGCCACCCACTGCCTTACAGAACCATAGAGGTTTACAGCACAGAACCCAACCCACCTGATACAGGTCCATGAGGAAATGGGTATTTTAGATGACCTGTCTATGCTTAAATAACTTAAATGAAATGCTGTTAATTCACCCCCACCCCCCCCACCCATGATAAAACTTACCGCCAAGGATCAACCTTCTAGCAACTATTACAGCAAAATCAACACTGTTCAGTGAAAGGACGTTGTACAAAACAATAGCCCAGAAGTTTGCAGCACCGAACACTCCTCTGATTCGTCGTGACATTGCCTCAGACATCCGGTTAGCCTGAGGGGGGGAAAGAAAAACCACATCATATCGTAACAACCCCAAAAAACAGTTCACCGATTAACCAACTGTGTTGGAGAAACAGCACCCTCTAAAGCCACCGGGGCCTGGGCCACAATGGCAGTGATGGTGATTGCCAGGCAGAGTCTTCACTCCCTCTCTGAGGGAGATTCTGCCCGTGAAATATCACTGTGTAGTGTCGTGATCAAGCTCATCCAAAACCCTGCTGCCCGTGTGTCCTAACTCGCACCGAGTCCCGTTCACCCATCACCCCCCTGTGCTCGCTGACCTAGACTGGCTCCCGGTCGGGCAACACCTCCATTTCAAAATTCTCATCCTTGTTTTCAAATCCCTCCATGGACACGCCCCCTCCCTATCTCTATAACCTCCTCCAGCCCTATAACCCTCAGAGATCTCCGCGCTCCTCCAATTCTGGCCTCTTACGCATCCCCGATTTTCATCGTTCCACCATTGACGGCCGTGCCTTCAGCTGCCGAGGCCCTCAGCTCTGGAATTCCCACCCTGAACCTCTCCACCTCTCTCCTCCTTTAAGATACTCCTTAAAACCTACCTCCACCATTGGCGGCCGTGCCTTCAGCTGCCTGGGCCATAAGCTCTGGAATTCCCTCCCTAAACCTCTCCGCCTCTCTAAACCTCTCTCTCCTCCTTTAAGATGCTCCTTGAAATCTACCTCTTTGACCAAACTTTTGGTCACCTGTCCTAATGTCTCCTTATGTGGCTCGGTGCCAAAACCTGTCTGATAACGCTCCTGTGAAGCACCATGGGACGTTTTATTATGTTAAAGACGCTATATAAATGCTTGTTGTTGTTACTGGACTAATAATCCAGGGAAGACGAGTTCAAATCTCACCATGGTAATTTGAGAATTTGAACTCAGTTTAACAAAAAAACCTAGAAATTTAGAACAAGCTGGTAGAAGTTAAAGTGACCATGAAGCTGTGAGATTGTTGTTGAAAACTCATCTGGTTCACTAATGTCCTTTAGGGAAGGAACTCTGCCGCCCTTACCCCGTCTGGCCTATATGTGACTCCAGACCCACACCAACGTGGTTGACTCCTAACTGCCCTCTGAAGGCGGCCCAGCACCAGCTTCTCGAGGGCAACTAGGGATGGTCTCCTCGGGCGAGTGGGTCAATAACCACAGGTCATAGATTTAAAATCATTGGCAAAAGATCGAGAGGGGAGATGAGGAAATTTTTTTCGCTGAGTTGTCGGAATCTGGAACGCTCGACCTGAAAAGGTGGTGGAAGCGGATTCCATAAATAATATTAAAAGGGAGTTGGATGGGTTCTGGAGGATGAGGAACTCACAGGGTTTAAGTGTCAGCTGTGGCTCAGTGGATAGCACACTCGCCTCGGAGTCAGAAGGTTGTGGGTTCAGGCTGACACACCAGTGCAGTGCTGAGGGAGTGCGGCACTGTCAGAGGTGCCATCTTTCGGATGAGATGTTAAACCGAGGCCTCGTCTGCTCTCTCAGGTGGCCGTTAAAGATCCCGCGGCACTATTTCGAAGAAGAGCAGGGGAGTTCTCCCCGGTGTCAATGTTTATCCCCCACCCAACATCGCTAAAAACAGATTATCTGGTCATTATCACATTGCTGTTTGTGGGAGCTTGCTGTGCGCAAATTGGCTCCCGCGTTTCCCACATTACAACCAGAGGAGGCGGACCTGTGTGGGAGCGGCAGCGGGACCTGAGAGAAGGCGGAGCGGCCATAAAGGAGCGCTGCAGAGGAGGCCCGACACCGGAGTGCTGCGAGTTGGGAAAGAGTCCGAGAGCGGGAGCAGTCAAACAACAACAACTGCGAAACCGTTAAAGTGACGTCACAACCAGGGAAGGAGCTGATTGGCAAGTAGGACCTGGTGAGTATTTCTACAGTCCAGTCGTTGAAGTAAAAGTAAGGTCTCTAGTTTAGAGTAAGTAGTGTTTAAAGGGAAGTAAGGTCCCTAGTGTATTTAATATTCTTTAATTTAAAGGAAGTAAATTAAGGGTAGGACATGGCAGGGCAGCTCGGCAACGTGGAGTGCTCCTCCTGTGCTATATGGGAAGTCAGGGACACTTTCGGTGTCCAGGGCGAACACATGTGCAGGAAGTGTCTCCAGCTGCAGCTACTCGAAATCCGCGTTTCGGAGCTGGAGCTGCGGCTGGAGTCACTGTGGTGCATCCGCGAAGCTGAGATCTTCGTGGATAGCACGTTTAATGAGGTGGTCACACCGCAGGTAAAGAGTGCACAGGCAGACAGAGTAAAAGAACTAGGAAGGTAGTGCAGGAGTCCCCTGGGTCCATCTCCCTCTCCAACAGATTTTCCGTTTTGGATACTGCTGGGGGAGATGGTTTCTCAGGGGAATGCAGCAAGAGCCAAGTCCGTGGCACTACGAGTGGCTCAGCTGCACAGGAGGGGAGGAAAAAGAGTGGGAGAGCAATAGTGATAGGGGATTCTATCGTAAGGGGAACAGATAGACGTTTCTGTGGCCACAGACGTGACTCCAGGATGGTATGTTGCCTCCCTGGTGCCAGGGTCAAACGATGTCACTGAATGGCTGCAGGGCATTCTGAAGGGGGAGGGCGAACAGTCAGAGGTCATGGTTCACATTGGTACCAACGACATAGCTAGAAAGAAGGATGAGGTCCTGCAACAAGAATTTAGGGAGCTAGGTAGCAGATTAAAAAGCAGGACCTCAAAGGTTGTAATCTCTGGATTACTCCCGATGCCACGTGCTAGTGAGTATAGGAATAGTAGGATAGAGCAGATGAATGCGTAGCTAAAGAGTTGGTGCAGGAGGGAGGGCTTTAGTTTCCTGGATCACTGGGTCTGCTTCTGGGGAAGGTGGGACCTGTACAAGTCAGACGGGCTGCACCTGAACCGGAACGGGACCAACATCCTTGCGGGGAGGTTTGCTAGTACAGTTGGGGGGGCGGGTTTAAACTAACTTGGCAGGGGGATGGGATATGGAGTGGAGCTATAGTAGGGGGTGATGCACAGCCAAATATAGAGGAAAGATCAAGTCAGCCTGGAAGGCAGAGCAAATATGTAACGGCACAAGGGAGTATGGCAAGGCTGGATGGCATTTATTTTAATGCAAGGAGTCTTGCGAGTAAGGCAGATGAATTGAAGGTGTTGATGAACACATGGGAATATGATATTGTTGCTATCACAGAGACATGGTTGAGGGAGGGGCAGGACTGGCAGCTCAATATTCCGGGGTATAGAATCTTCAGGCGAGACGGGGGGGGGGGGGGGGGGGTGTAAAAGAGGAGGGGTTGTCGCAATATTAATCAAGGAGTCAATTACTGCTGTAAGGAGGGATGATATCTTAGCAGGTTCTTCTAATGAGGCCATATGGGTAGAACTTAAAAACAAAAAGGGGGCAAGCACTTTGCTGGGAGTGTACTATAGGCCCCCAAACAGTCAGGGGGAGATAGAGGAACAGATATGTAGGCAAATCTCAGAGAAGTGTAGAAATAATAGGGTAATAATAGTAGGGGATTTCAACTTCCCCAATATTAACTGGGATAGTCAGAGTGTGAAAGGCTTAGAGGGTGCGGAATTCTTAAAGTACATCTAGGAGAGCTTTTTGAGCCAGCATGTAGAAAGTCCTACAAGAGAGGGGGCGGTACTGGACCTAATTCTAGGGAATGTAGCCGGGCAAGTGGTAGAAGTGTCAGTAGGAGTGCATTTTGGTGACAGTGACCATAATTCGGTGAGATTTAAGGTAGTCATGGAAAAGGACAATGATGGACCGGAAATAAAGGTTCTAAATTGGGGGAAGGCCGATTTTAATATGATAAGGCAGGATCTGGCCAAAGTGGACTGGGATCAGCTACTTGTAGGAAAATCCACATCAGAGCAGTGGGAGTCTTTCAGAAAGGAAATAGAGAGAGTACAACGGCAACATGTTCCCGTAAAGGTCAAGGGTGGGACCAACAAGCCCAGGGAACCCTGGATGTCAAGGGATATACAAGAATGGATTAGGAAAAAAAGGGAGGCTTTTGGCAGATACAAAGGACTAAAAACAGTGGAAGCCCTAGAGGAGTATAGAAAGAGCAGGGGGGTACTTAAAAAAGAAATTAGGAGAGCAAAGAGGGGGCATGAAAAAACACTGGCGGGCAAAATAAAGGAAAATCCCAAGGTGTTTCATAAGTATATTAAGGGCAAGAGGATAACCAGGGAAAGAGTAGGGCCCATTAGGGACCAAAGTGGCAATCTGTGTGTAGAGCCGGAAGATGTGGGTGAGGTTTTAAATGAATATTTTGCATCTGTGTTCACTATGGAGAAGGACGATGTAGGCATAGAAATTAGGCAGGGGGATTGTGATATACTTGAACAAATTAGTATTGAGAGGGCGGAGGTACTAGCGGTTTTAGTGGGCTTAAAAGTGGATAAATCCCCAGGCCCAGACGAGATGTATCCCAGGCTGCTGTGTGAGGCAAGGGAGGAGATTGCAGGGGCTCTGACACAAATTTCAGAACCTCTCTGGCCACAGGGGAGGTGCCAGAGGACTGGAGGACAGCTAACGTAGTACCATTATTCAAGAAGGGTAGTAGGGATAAACCAGGGAATTGCAGGCCTAACATCAGTGGTAGGGAAATTATTGGAAAAAATTCTGAGGGACAGAATTAGTCTCCACTTGGAGAGGCAAGGATTAATCAAGGATAGTCAGCATGGCTTTGTCAGGGGGAGATCATGTCTAACCAATTTGATTGAATTTTTCAAGGGGGTGACAAGGTGTGTGAATGAGGGTAGTGCATTTGATGTAGTCTACATGGACTTCAGTAAGTCTTTTGACAAAGTTCCGCATGGGAGACTGGTCAAGAAGGTAAGAGCCCATGGGATCCAGGGCAATTTGGCACATTGGATCCAAAATTGGCTTAGTGGCAGAAGGCAGAGGGTGATGCTCGAAGGTTGTTTTTGTGACTGGAAGCCTGTGTCCAGTGGTGTACCGCAGGGATCGGTGCTGGGTCCTTTGCTGTTTGTAGTGTACATTAATGATTTAGATATGAATGTAGCAGGTATGATCAGTAAATTCGCAGATGACACGAAAATTGGTGGAGTGGTAAATAGCGAGGAGGGAAGCCTCAGGCTACAGGACGATATAGATGGGTTGGTCAGATGGGCAGAACAGTGGCAAATGGAATTTAACCCTGAAAAGTGTGAGGTGATGCATTTTGGGAGGACTAACAAGGCAAGGGAATACACAATGAATGGTAGGACCCTAGGAAGGACAGAGGATCAGAGAGACCTTGGTGTGCATGTACATAGATCCCTGAAGGCAGCAGGACAGGTAGATAAGGTGGTTAAAAAGGCATATGGGATACTTGCCTTCATTAGCCGAGGCATAGAATATAAGAGCAGGGAGGTTATGATGGAGCTGTACAAAACGCTAGTTAGGCCACAGCTGGAATACTGTGTGCAGTTCTGGTCGCCACACTATAGGAAGGATGTGATTGCATTGGAGAGGGTGCAGAGGAGATTCACCAGGATGTTACCTGGGCTGGAGCGCTTCAGCTATGAAGAGAAACTGGACAGGCTGGGGTTGTTTTTCTTAGAGCAGAGAAGGCTGAGGGGGGACCTGATTGAGGTGTACAAAATTATGAGGGGCATAGATAGGGTAGATAGAAAGGAACTTTTCCCCTTAGTAGAGGGGTCAATAACCAGGGGGCATAGTTTCAAGGTAAGGGGCAGGAGGTTTAGAGGGGATTTGAGGAAAAACTTTTTCACCCAGAGGGTGGTTGGAATCTGGAACTCACTGCCTGAAAGGGTGGTAGAGGCAGGAACCCTCACAACATTCAAGAAGCATTTAGATGAGCACTTGAAACACCACAGCATACAACGCTACGGACCAAATGCTGGAAAATGGGATTAGAATAGACAGGGTTCGATGGCCGGTGCAGACACGATGGGCCGAAGGGCCTCTTTCTGTGCTGTATAACTCTGTGACTACAGTGACTAACTTCAAAAGTACTTCATTGGCTGTAAAGCGCTTTGACACATCCGGTGGTCGTGAAAGGCGCTACATAAATGCAAGTCTTTTTTTTTTTACAGACCAAAAATGGGGGTGTGGGGCTAAGCATGACTGCTCTTTCAAAGAGCCAGCACAGATACACAAGGAGGTATTAGGACAAGGTGACCAAAAGATGGTCAAAGAGGCAGGTTTTAAGGAGCATCTTAAAAGGAGCAGAGGAGGTCAATGGAACAGTAATCGGGAGCAGGGATTGTGGAGGAACTTTCATCCCCCCTCATTCCCTACTGACGACAACTGTAGGGCTCCTACTGCTGAGCCTAGCTATCTCAGAACTGGCAATCAAAACCTGGGACTGTCCAGAAAGAAAAAAAAAACACTTGCATTTACATAGCGCCTTTCACGACCTCTGAACGCAGCAGCTAATTTGTGCAGAGCAAGCTCCCAGCAAGCAGCAATGTAATAATGACTTTTTTTTTTAAAAAGGCGATGTTGGTTGAGGGATTAATATTGGCCAGGACACCGGGGGAGAATTCCCCTGCTCTTCTTCGAAATAGTGCCATGGGATCATTTACATCCACCAGAGAGAGCAGACGATGCCTCAGTTTAGCGTCCCATCCGAAAGACGGCACTTCAGGCAGTGCAGCACTCCCTCGGTACTGCACCGGGAGTGCCAGGCTGGATTTTTTGGGCTCAAATCTCTGGCGTGGGAACTTGAATCCACGACCTTCTGACTCCGAGGCGAGAGTGCTACCCACTGAGCCACGGCTGACACCAGGTCTGAATGGCTCAGCTCCACACTGGGTAGTGCATGTACCGAACTGAGCCAGACACGTTGTGGGATATCCCAGCTTCAAAGGGGCGGAATATAAATACTGATCCAACCAACGAGGGAAGTGTGCCAAAACTAGGACCTTACCTCAACTGACGCGAAAGGTTCACGCTGGAAGAACTTTTGCACCCAGAGTTCAAAGTTGAGGCCAAAGCAGTTACATATGGACCAGATGTAGACCACGTTCCCTGGGCCCAGCCAGAGCGTAGTGACCAAGAAGGTGCAGACCGTCGCCAGCAGCTCCTTCAGAATGTTGTCGTGATCTTCCCCCAGATAATCGTAGACATACCTGAAAAAAAAGATAATTAGATGTGGCAGTGCTCGGATACGGAGATTTCCCTGCCCCCGTCTACCCTGCTCTGGCTGGGGTAGGGTTCCACGGCGGCCGTCAGGCTACCTGTATCTCACCCCAAGTGGCCCCGGCAACGAGCATCAGCAACCTATTCAACCATGGAGGGGCCCAATGTAGCCCAAGCGTTATCCTGCTCTCAAGTGAGCACTTTCCCGGGGCGGGGGTGGGGGGGGGGGGGGAAGACATCACTGGATGGAGAGCAGGAGCGCTGGCCTGAATTCCACCTTCCTATCCCAGGGCCACACATGCCAGCTGTTGCCCCAACTTGCTGTCCTAGCTGAGCACAGCTAACTCGGTGCGGACCGGGCGATCGAACACGGCACCTTCAACACCAAGGGTGGTGCAGTTAACCATTAAACCTCCAGGGGGAGCCATACCAAAGTTATTAACTTCAAAAGAAAGAAATAAGAAATTGCATTTATATAGCGCCTTTCACAACCTCAGGACGTCCCAAAGCGCTTCACAGCCAATTAATTACTTTTGAAGTTGTAATGTAGGAAATGCGGTAGACAATTTGCGCACAGCAAGCTAACAAACAGCAATATGATAATGACCAGATAATCAGGTGTTTTTTTTTTAAAGTGATGTTGGTTGAGGGATAAATATTGGCCAGGACACCAGGGAGAACTCCCCTGCTCTTATTCGAATAGTGCCCTGGGATCTTTTACGTTCGCCCGAGAGGGCAGACGGGGGCCTCGGTATAACGTCTCCTCTGAAAGACGGCACCTCCGACAGTGCAGCACTCCCTCAGCACTGCACTGGGAGTGTCAGCCTAGATTTTGCGCTCAAATCTCTGGAGTGGGACTTGAACCCACAACCTTCTGACTCAATTAAACATCAGTAAAAACTTCCAGGTGGTTTATTATGAAGGATTTCCAGGTGGCATGTCATGGGCAGAGCGGTACTGTGCCACGCGAGTAGTAGGACTCCTGTTCGTGCCTGTGATCATTTACACCAAATGTGTGGAGGGTGCGCAGTGGAGATTTACCAGAACGGTACCAGGGATGAGGGACTTCAGTTATGTGGAGAGACTGGAGAAGCTGGGGTTGTTCTTTTTAGAGCAGAGACGTTTAAGGGGAGATTTAATAGAGGTCTTCAAAATTATGAAGCGTTTTTGATAGAGTAAATAAAGAGAAACTGTTTCCAGTGGCAGGAGGGTCGGTAACCAGAGGACACAGATTTAAGATAATTGGCAAAAGAACCAGAGGGGGAGATGAGGAGATTTTGTTTTTTGTGCGCTGCTTGAAAGGGCGGTGGAAGCAGATTCAATAGTAACTTTCAAAAGGAAATTGGATACTAACTTGAAAAGGAAAAATCTACAGGGTTGTGGGTAAGATCAAGGGAGTTGGACGAATTAGATAGGCACAGGCATGATGGGCCGAGTGTCCTCGTTCTGTGCTGTATGATCATATAAAAGAGCCCCAAACCCTGGTGATCGGACATTATTGGCCCTGATGGCTCACCTTGCTGCAGCCCTTACTCTCTGCTCCTCTTGTAAACAAACCCTTTGCTATTCAAAGTTCCTGTTCAGCTTGACTGTGAATTGCAGGGCTGCATAGCCAATCCCTCTAGAGGGTTTGTAAGGAACGACATGTGTTCTGATTTCCTCGTCTCTCAAGAAGAGTCTTCCAATAAGAGCTTACTTCAACGGCACCCAACAGCCCTGCGACCTCCAGCAACAAGGAGGACCGGAGCAACAAGATCATAGGAACACCATCGCTCACCGTCCTGACTTGGACATCTGTCGGCATCCTTCATTGCTGCGGGGGGGGGGGGGGGGGGGGAGTCACAATCCTGGAATTCCCCACCTAACGCCATCGTGGGAGCACCATCACCACAAGCACCGGTTCAAGGAGAAACTCCACCGCCACCTTCTCAGGGCAACTAGGGATGGGCACTAAATGTGGCCTTGCCAGTGTCGCCCACATCCCAGGAACAAATAAAAATAAAGAATGAAAACAAACGCTTGTTACTTACTTGCACAACCAGTCATTTATCCCTCTGTCAAAGTGCCTGAAATAAAATCATACAATTAGCAGAAGGTATGAAATATATTTTAAATTTGTTCCTTTCCCCCCCCCTCCCCCCCACATGGTCTCATGTCTATACTTGCTTGTTCACGAGGACACAGAAGCACAGAATGAGGAAAAGTTGTTCAATCCCTTAAGCTTTCACGGTCAATTTTTGTTTCCCCCCTGAACTCCCCACCCTTGGAGCAACACCAGCCTCGGTCGGTTTTCGTTAGAAGGACAAGCGCAGGGAAACAGAATAAAATGGAATTTTTAAAAAAACTTACGTTTCAGCAAAAACGTACAGCATGGTGATGCATTTTGGCGGTTTGGGCGGGTCGAGGTAATCAAGCCTGGCAACGGTCCCGACCACTCCGAACATCACTGCCGCCTTTATCCAGTCATACACCAGGTTGAAATAGGCCAAGCAGGCTGTGCCAGTGGAATCGGGGACGGGGCAAAAGGAAAGACAAGATTCGTCAGTAAAAAAATCTTTGGACTCCATCAGCACAGGGTTTGATTTTATAGAGTTGGTGGGTGCTTTTATCTGTCGGTGTGTCTAGGTGAGGGTGGGAGAGGGGTTCCTATGTTAGCCTAGGGTTTTCAGGACGTTAATCTCATAGCCGTTTGTGGGAGCTTGCTGTGCGCAAATTGGCTGCCGTGTTTCCTGCATTACAAATGTGGCTACACTTCAAAAGTACTTCATTGGCCGTGTAGCACTTACTTTTTTTAAGCGATGATTAATTTTTTAGTCTTTTTTTAAAAAAAAAGGGGTATTGGGAAGAGAATTCCAAGACTGTGGTGGTTGAAGATGTTGCTTTCAATGGTCGAGCTTGGTGGGGTAAGGGGGGGTTGCAGGAAGAAATACAGAAAGTAGTCCGAACTCAGAAGAGCAGGTGGTGGGTGGGGGGGGGGGGAGCTGAGCGCAAGGCTGGAAGAAGTTGCAGAGGCAGGGTGGCGCGAGGCCAACGGAAAAAGGCCGGGGAGGGATTTGTCAAGGATGGTGAGGAATTTTCAAATCCATGAGGTGGGGGGACGGGGAGTCGGCGAGGTCAGGGATAACGAACGAGCAGGACTTGAGTGTGGGGGATTGGACATGGACGGCGGAGCTCTGATGGAGTTGGGAGTTTGTCGAGGGTGGAGCTCGATGAGGAGGGCAACGGAGAGGCCGATGTTCTATCTGCTGACCCACCTAATGCCCAGTCGGAAAGGCGTGCGACCAGCTTCAGGTCTGAAGGTATGGTCAGAATGTAGAGGTAATGGAAGACGATATCCACGAGGATTATTACAGCAAGGTGCACTAAAGCATATTTCCTGATGTTCCACATCTCATTCTCTTCCCGAGTGAACTTCGGTTGGTTTATCTGTAAGACACGAGACTCAGAATAAGAGAACATTAGGAAACAGGAAAGGTCATTAGGGGTCAACAAGCCCAACCCCATTTGATAGATCTCAACCCTCACCTACCCACCTTCGCACTATAGTCCCAAGTTGACAATGAAGTACCTCTGCACTTAGAAAATAATAATAGGATTGGGCAGAGTCAACACGGATTTATGAAAAGGAAATCGTGTTTGACAAATCTGTTAGAGTTTTTTGAGGTTGTAACTAGCAGAATAGATAAGGGGGAAACCAATGGATGTGGCGTATTCGGATTTTCAGAAGGCATTCGATAAGGTGCCACACAAGAGGTTATTAAACAGAATTAGGGCTCGTGCGATTGGCGGTAATATACTAGCATGGATTGAGGATTGGTTAACGGACAGAAAATATAATGTGGAGAAATGTGAAGTTATCCACTTTGTTAGGAAAAATAGAAAAGCAGAGTATTTTTTAAATGGTGAGAGATTGGGAAATGTTGGTGTTCAGAGGGACCTGGGTGTCCTTGTACACGAATCACTGAACATTAACATGCAGGTACAGCAAGCAATTAGGAAAGCAAATGGTATGTTGGCCTTTATTACAAGAGGATTTGAGTATAAGAGTAAAGACGTCTTACTGCAATTATATAGGGCCCTGGTGAGACCACACCTGGAGTATTTTGTACAGTGTTCGTCTCCTTACCTAAGGAAGGATATACTTGCTATAGAGTGAGTGCAACGAAGATTCACCAGACTGGTTCCTGGGATGGGGGGATTGTCCTATGAGGAGAGATTGAGTGGACTAGGCCTATATTCTCTAGAGTTTAGAAGAATGAGAGGTGATCTCATTGAAATATACAAAATTCTTACAGGGCTTGACAGGGTAGATGCAGGGAGGATGTTTCCCCTGACTGGGGAGTCTAGAACCAGGTCACAGTCTCAGAATAAGGGGTCGGCCATTTAGGACTAAGATGAGGAGAAATTTCTTCACACAGAGGGTGGTGAATCTTTGGAATTCTCTACCCCAGAGGGCTGTGGAGGCTCAGTCGTTGAGTATATTCAAGACAGAGATCGATAGATTTTTGAATATTAAGGGAATCAAGGTGTATGGGGATAGTGCAGGAAAGTGGAGATGAGGTAGATGATCAGCCATGATCTTATTGAATGGCGGAGCAGGCTCAAGGGGCCAAATGGCCGACTCCTGCTCCTATTTCTTATGTTATGTAATTACAATCTGAGGTGGACATACTCGTGGCATGGGACATAGACCCATGTTCTGAGATATTAGCTCCTCCAATATTCTTCAGTGTCCTGCTTCCATTCCAGGGCTGCACAGAAACACCAGGATAGGACCAAGACAGATGGAGGCCCTGCAGCCCTCACTGCCCAGTAGGAGATGGCCCTCACCCTGTTCCCAAGAGATACTGCAGAAGCTCCTGGGGACACCAAGTTTGGAGACGTGGGGATAGCTTCCACCCCCCAGAGGTGTTCGGGCGGTTGGCTTGCAGAGTGCGCCCGCTGGCCGTCCTATATTACCGATTGGAGACCCAGTCCATTTTGAGGGCTGGCCTTCATTAGTTTCGGTCTGGCGAGCTGCGCGCAGGAAATGCAATATCAGGCGGCCCCCAGAAATATGGAAGGCAGGGTCCGTTCTTGGGGGGAGGGGGGGGGTGTGAATTTCTGGTGTGGCAATGGCCCACGTTATTTCTGTGGAGCCCAGAGGAGCAATCTTGCTCCTTCTGGTCCCAGGAAGATAAAGAAAAACTTACCTTCTGGGCTCCTCTGGCTGAAAATGCGCGATGCATGAAGCCGGATAATCTAAGGAGGGAGATGGGACCATGGATTGATGTCATGCCTGACTGTCACAGATCATCTGGTGAAGGGATGTGGCTTTGGGCCGGTCCGATCCTTCACAGTCTCGTGGAAGGAGGTCATCTCAGATGGGTGAGTCGCAATCGTTCCAACAATGGGGAGGTCTTGCACTGGTGACATGATCGGCACTCGTTGAGCCTACTGCACCTGTGGCCCCAACCTGTGACGCCTCAGGAATATAGAGTCAGCCTTGGCTCAGTCGTAACGCTCTCGCCTCTAAGCCAGAGGGTTCAAATTCCACTCCAGAGACTTGAGCGCATAATCCAGGCTGACACTTCAGTGCAATACTGAGGGAAGTGGGATTTGAAGCCACGACCTTCTGACTCGGAGGTGTGCGTGCTGCCCACTTCTGCACAGACTGGGGGCAAACAAACTGGGGACCTTGCTGCTTTGTGTGGCTCAGTATCGTACAGCAGTGAACTGACTAAGTCATCCAGTGAACATCATTAAAAACATTATAGCAGGACAATAATCAATTTATTAATATATAGTATTCATTACTACTACCTGACTCACCAACTGCCCCTCAAAGGAGAGTATAAAAACTGGGGTTGTTCCACATGCGCGCAAGTCGATAAAAAGATTGGCCGGGAAATTTCCTCGGAGCTGCTCTGTGGCTCTTCCGGCAAAGTTAAGGCAGCGGAGCAGGAGCAGGTCCAAGGAAATTCCCAACTATTGCGTGGCTCAGTGGGTCGCACTCTTGCTTCGCTGAGTCAGAAGGTTGTGGGTTCAAGTCCCACTTCGCTCAGTACTGCACTGAAGCGTCAGCCTGGATTACATTACAGGCTTGGGCACATAATCTAGGCTGAGACTCCAGTGCAGCGCTGAGGGAGCGCTGCACTGCCGGAGGTGCCGTCTTTCGGATGAGACGTTAATCCGAGGCCCCGTCTACTCCGTCAGGTGGACGTAAAAGATCCCACGGCCACTATTTCGAAAAAAAAGCTGGGGAGTTCTCCCCGGTGTCCTGGCTAATATCACTAAAAGTTGCGACACAGGTTAGCAAGGCCATAAAAAAAAGCAAACCAAGCACTAGGTTTATTTCTAGAGGGATAGAATTGAAAAGTAGGGAAGTTATGTTAAACCTGTATCAAACCTTGGTTAGACCACACTTAGAGTACTCCGCACAGTTCTAGTCGCCATATTATAAAAAGGATATAGAGGCACTGGAGAGGGTGCAGAGAAGATTTACATGGATGATACCAGAAATGCGAAGGGATACATATCAGGAAAGGATGAAACATAGAAACATAGCAGATAGGAGCAGGAGTAGGCCATTCGGCCCCTCGAGCCTGTTCCGCTATTTAATGAGATCATGGCTGATCATCCAAATTCAGTACCCTGTCCCTGCTTTCTCCCCATATCCCTTGGTCCCTTTAGCCTTAAGAAATATATCCAACACCTTCTTGAATATATTTAATGAATTGGCCTCAACTGCATTCTGTGGTAGAGAATTCCACAGGTTCATCACTCTCTGGGTGAAGAAATTCCTCCTCATCTCAGTCCTAAATGGCTCACCCCTTATCCTTAGACTGTGACCTCTGGTTCTGGACTCCCCCGCCATCAGGACATCCTTCCTGCATCTAGTCTGTCTAGTCCTGTTAGAATTTTATAAGTTTCAATGAGATCCCCTCTCATTCTTCTAAACTCTAGCGAATACAAGCCCAATCGACCCAATCTCTCTTCATACGTCATTCCTGCCATCCCAGGTATCAGTCTGGTGAATCTTTGCTGCACTCCCTCCATGGCAAGAACATCCTTCCTCAGATAAGGCGACCAAAACTGCACACAATACTCAAGGTGTGGTCTCACCAAGGCTCTGTACAACTGCAGCAAGACATCCTTGCTCCAGTACTCGAATCCTCTCGCTATGAAGGCCAACATACCATTTGCCTTCTTAACCGCCTGCTGCACCTGCATGCTTACCTTCAGGACACCCAGGTCTCGTTGCACTTCACCTTTTCCCAATCTATTGCCGTTCAGATAATAATCTGCCTTCCTGTTTTTGCCACCAAAGTGGATAACCTCGCATTTATCCACATTATACTGCATTTGCCATGCATCTGCCATATCACCCAACTTGTCCAAATCATACTGGAGTTTCTCCGCATCCTCCTCACAACACACACGCCCACCCAGCTTTGTGTCGTCTGCAAACTTGGAGATATTACATCTAGTTCCCTCGTCTAGATCATTAATATATATTGTGAATAACTGGGGTCCTAGCACCGATCCCTGCGGTATCCCACTAGTCACTGCCTGCCACTTGGAAAAAGACCCGTTTATTCCAACTCTTTGCTTCCTGTCTGCCAACCAGTTCTCTATCCAAGTCAGTACCTTACCCCCAATCCCATGTGCTTTAACTTTGCACGCTAATCTCTTATGCGGGACCTTATCGAAAGCCTTCTGAAAGTCCAAATACACCACATCCACTAGTTCTCCCTTATCTATTCTACCAGTTACATCCTCAAAAAATTCCAGTAGATTAGTCAAGCATGATTTACCTTTTGTAAATCCAGGTCGACTTTGTCCGATCCTGTCACTGTTTACCAAGTGCTCTGCTATTACAACTTTTATAATGGACTCTAGCATTTTCCCTACTACCGATGTCAGGCTTACCGGTCTATAATTCCTCGTTTTCTCTCTGCCACCATGAACAGGCTGGGTCTCTTTTCTCTTGAAAAAAGGCTGAAGGGTGACCTAATAGAGGTCTTTAAAATTATGAAAGGTTTTGATAGAGTGGAGAGAGAGAGAATGTTTCCACTTGTGGGGAAGAGCATAACTAGAGGCCATCAATATAAGATAGTCACCAAGAAATCCAATAGGGAATTCAGAAGAAACTTTACCCAATGAGTGGTGAGAATGCAGAACTCACTACCATAGGGAGTGATTGAAGCGAATAGTATAGATGCATTTAAGAGGAGGCTAGACAAGCATATGAGGGAGAAGGGAATAGAGGGTTATGCTGATAGATTTGGATGAGGAAAGACGAGAGGAGGCTCGAGTGGAGCATAAACGGACTGGACTGGTTGGGCCGAATGGCCTGTTTCTGTGCCGTATATCCTATGCAATGTAATATTTATCCCTTAACCAGCATAACTTAAAAAACAGATTATCTGGACATTATTACATTGCTGTTTGTAGGACCTAGCGGTGTCACATTTCCTACATTACAACAGTGACAACATTTCAAAAGCACTTCATTGGGTGTAAAGCACTTTGGGACGTCCTGAGGTTGTAAATAGCGCTGTATAAATGCAAGTCCGTAAGCGTGACCCCGAGCTTCCGGTCGCCTGTCACTTTAATTCTCCGCTCCACTCCCACTCAGACCTCACCGTCCTCGGCCTCTTACACTGTTCCAATGAAGCTCAATGTAAGCTCGAGGAACAGCACCTCATCTTTCGATTAGGCACTTTACAGCCTTCTGGACTCAACATCGAGTTCAACAATTTCAGACCATAACCTCGGACCCTATCATTTTTCCATTTTATTTTCTCTCTCTTACATGGCAGCTGTCTTTCATTCTGCCATCACCATTTACACTTCATCTAGAGCCATCTTTTGTTTCTTAACTTGTCCCATTACCATCTCCTTTTGCCTTGCACCATCATCCCTTTTGTCTCTTAATCTCTCCTGCCTTCCATCCTATCACAGACCTTCCCTTTTGTTCTTTCCTCCTCTCCCCCCTTTCCCTGCCCCTACACTTGCTTAAAAACCTGTTCCATCTCCAGCTTTTTCCAGTTCTGACGAAGGGTCATCGACCTGAAACGTTAACTCTGCTTCTCTCTCCACAGATGCTGCCTGACCTGCTGAGTAGCTCCAGCATTTTCTGTTTTTATTTCAAGTCTTGCTTTAATCGCCCAGGCGGGGTGTTTCAAGCTTACCTGAGCGTGGAACTGATCGAACGTCATCACAGGTCCAAAGAAGAAGAAAGGGAGGTAGAAGTTGTATATGAGCAGGTCCAGGATCGAGTAGTTCCCATCTTTCTTCTCGGCATTTTCCAACGCAAAGCTCATGCATCGCATGATGGTGAAGCCGCTTCCTCCGTAAAACAGGACATCCTCGAGCTGGAGGGCGCCCGTCACAAACCCGGTCTAGGACGAGATGGACCAGAGGATAAGAGTTCAGATGGGATAAGTTCAGCCCCATGTAAAACTAACATTTCAGGACCGATTCCAGTATTGGGAACAAAAAAAAAGTGGCATGCTTATGTTTGATGAGCTGAACGGTGCAGGAAAGAGTCTAACTAATGGCGCACACAGCGAGATGCCCCACTCCAGCAGGATCCGGCCCATTAACATGTGGCAACCCTGCAGGACTTCTTATAGCAAGGGTTAAAATGGACTTAATTTCACTGGATCTTTGGTTTGGGAGGATGGAGTCAGGAAGAAATATATTCCGTATGGAACAGGTGAGCTTGTTGGGAGCTGTAGAGATAGGCGATGAGTCACCCTGTCTGAACACACAAAGCAGCAACGCTTCGATCTGAATAGCACTGCTGCACGGAGGCAATTGGGAAGTGGCTTACATACGGGCAGTATGAGGAAGGCAGGATGGCCAACTCTTCCTGTCAGACAGTGCGTCAGTGGACGTTATGTTGATCAGTCAACAACGCTCCTTAGTTACACCAGGAAGGCAGTTATATAAAAACCTTTGGTTTGGACATTTTGTGGAACAAACGCAACAGTGTACAAGAACAAAATGGCCACTCCTGCGGCAAGTACCGCTGGTGGAGGCCAATTACATCCCATGCCGGCTGCACTTGCTCCCAATTGCTGTTGTATTCCCAGAGTTATCTGCTCCTCCACCACATTTCGTTTCTTGCCTTCCAAGGAATAAGCGGCCTCCTTACTCCTGAAACCAAAATGAACCACCGCACACTTCGCCATATTGAATTTCATTTGCCATTTAGCAGCCCAGTCTGCAAGCCTGCTTATGTCTTTCTGTATTTTTGGTGCAGTCCTCCACATTGTTAGTTATACCTCCCAATTTGGTACCCTCTATAAATTTCGACAGCATACTTCCATTTCCCCCCCCGAGTCCAAATCATTTATGTATATCGTGAACAACAGTGGTCCCAGAACAGATTCCTGGGGGACACCCACTTCCCGCCAGTCTGAGAAATTTTCCTTAACTCCCATCCTCACCTATTTATCCCTGGCATTTCATTATTGGTTAGTTTTTTTTAGTGGAATATATTTCCCCTGAACTCTAATCAATCTCTCCCTTGCCCACTGTTGTTCTGCCTCTTTCTCAATATTTTTCTCCAGTTTACCTTCCTTCGCTCCAAGCTCATTCCCTCATGGCTTTTTTTCCCCAATTGTTCACTTTTAGTCTTTAGTTATTTATATTTCTGGCTCTCAATCATCATCATACATCAGATTTCCAAATGGGGGGGGGGGGACTCGCCTGCCCTCCTCCTCCTCCCACCCCCAACCAACCCCTCCGGAAGGACACAGTGAAGTTATCGGGGTGGGGCGGGGAAAGGAAGACGCAAGCTGTAACTCTAACACTTGGAGTACTGTGCACACTTCTGGTCTCCATATTACAAAAAGGATGTAGACGCACTGGAGACGGTGCAAAAAACAGATTTACAAGGATGATACCAGTACTGAGAGGTTATACCCAATAGGAAAGATTGAACAGGCTGGGGGTCTTTACTCTGGAAAAGAGAAGGCTGAGGGGTGACCTGATAGAGATCTTTAAGATTATGAAGGGATTTGATAGGGTAGACATAGATAAGATGTTTCCACTGTGGGGGAGACCAGAACTAGGGGCCATAAATATAAGATAGTCACTAATAAATTCAATAAGGAATTCAGGAGAATCTTTTTTTTAAAACCCAGAGAGTGGTTAGAACTCGTTACCACAGGGAGTAGTTGAGGTGAATAGCATAGATACATTGAAGGGGAAGCTAGATAAGCACATGAGGGGGAAAGGAATAGAAGGTTGTGTTGATAGGGTGAGATGAAGTAGGGTGGGAGGAGGCTCGTGTGGAGCTTAAACGCTGGCACAGACCAGTTGGGCCGAATGGCCTGTTTCTGTGCTGTAATTTCTATGTAATTCAACCTAACGGTTAATGCCTGCAATACGTATTTTGTCCATTGGTGGTGCAGTTGTTTGCCTTCTGGTCTGTACCCCTGCGCAGCATAAATTGCTTTTCCGAAATGCTCATGAGCCCTGGGGTCCTCGCTGCCGTGAGAACTAAATAAATAAATCGCAGCAAGTCGATGCCCCCCCACCTTCCACACCTCGGCTTCTTGATCTTTGCCCCAAGTCCTGCAGCTCTGTGGAGTGTCCGGTGTTTTTTGTCCTTGTGTAGAAGTCCTCATGAACTATTGGGTCCACCCCACCGATGCTTAGAGGGAAAACATAAATAGCCTTCCTTTAAAACTTGGCTCGGCCTCAAAGATGACTTTATTGCACCTTTCTGAAAAGTCTATTTTGCCCCGCTTGGATTTTGCGTTGCTGTTTGCTTGGCATCGAGACAGAGATCGATAGATTTCTCTTAGGTGAGACCACACCTGGAGTACTGTGCACAGAAAGGACATACTTGCCTTAGAGGCGGTGCAACGAAGGTTCACTAGATTGATCCCTGGGATGGGGGGGATTGTCCTATGAGGAGAGAACGAGTAGATTGGGCCTGTACTCTCTGGAGTTTAGAAGAATGAGAGGTGATCTCATTGAAACATATAAAATTCTTGAAGGGCTTGACAGGGTAGATGCAGGGAGGATGTTTCCCCTGGCTGCGGAGTCTAGAACCAGGGGGTCACAGTCTCAGAATAATGGGTTGGCAATTTAGGACTGAGAAAGGGAGGAATTTCTTCGCTCAGAGGGTGGTGAATCTTTGGAATTTTCTACCTCAGACAGCTGTGGAGGCTCAGTCATTGAGTATATTCAAGACGGAGATCGATAGATTTTTGGACATTAAGGGAATCAAGGGATATGGGGATAGTGCGGGAAAGTGGAGATGAGGTAGAAGATCAGCCATGATCTTATTGAATGGCGGAGCAGGCTCGAGGGGCTGTATGGCCGACTCCTGCTCCTATTTCTTATGTTCTTACCTGCCAAGAGCACACAGGCTCTATTTTGAACGTTGCTAAGCTGCACAGGCCGGCAGCGATACACAGCCACTTCTGTTTAGCCAAGCCAATGCTGTAGAGCAGAATGCAGTGGGTCAAGATTAACATGAGGTACGAGATGCCCATTGTAGCCAGGACTGCAAGTATCCCATAAACCATAAAATACATGGATCTGTGCTGTGAAAAAGAGAACATTGGTAATATAGTAAATATCCACATCAATTAAAAAAAAACGCACTTTGTTCAGTGCATCACAACCACACCTTAAGAATGAAGCAACGAACATGAAAATATCGTGGGGCCTGGAATCCGTAAAGCCTCGGCCGGGGTCCCAGTGCGCGAGGTTTGGGCACAGTGGCAGCAGCGCTCGAATCGACGCCAACTGCGGGGCCCGAGACTCCGCGGGAAGGGCGAGGGGACCATCTGCGTCTCGTGCTGGGCTACACTGCCCAGGTTGTGTTCCTGCGCGGCATCTGGACTTTTGTATCTGGCACAGGCACGATGGGCCAAATGGAGTGCCTCACAGCTTTATATTTAAGCTTTCTTGTTTTAATTTCCCCCCCACCCCCTTTCCCTCACCCCACCCCACTCCACTTCCCTCGCTACCGCCCCCTCGTCACCCCATCAGACAGGCCTGGTTCAGAGACTGGGACCAAAGGACTTTTCAATACAATGAGCGTTGCTGGGTGTTTCCTCCCCCCCCCCCCCCCCCCACTCCCAATCACTTAGATAAGTTAAGGAATGGCTTAAGTCTCTAGGCAAAACAACTTCCATTTGGGACCAAGGTTCCCGCTAAGCTATGCGGCGGTCTGGAGTACCGCGCAGGCCGCTCACCGGCTTTTCAATGGAAGAAACCGCAATGTGTGAAAATTTGAATGGGCCGGGCAGCCAGTTAAAGAGACCGCGCACCAAAAGAAAAAAATTAGAGGGAACATTGCTTGTGACTAGACAAAGAAAAACCTGTGAGAATACACTGCTTCTAAAAACCCAACATTAAATATCATTTTTTTCCCTCAAATCCGTAATGTGGAAAAATGGTCCAAAAAAAACCCTGAGACGTGTAACTGACCTTCGCATTTGAATGCTCTGGTTGACTCGGGACAACATAAAGCATGCCATATTATCACAACCCATAATATGACATATTATGACGACTCAGTGAACCATTTGTTTTCAGTAAAGCACTCGTGTTCTGTCAGCTGATGCTACTGCTGACTTCCTTCTCATGGACTGCCTCTCTTTACCCCAAACCACGGGGCAAAGCCACGTGGTGAAACCTAGCCGTTAGAAAATGCCCCATCTGTAATGGAAGATATGACCTCCAACTGCACACCCGAAAGAGAAGGCTTTACCTGGAAACACGGGCTGCGTGCTTTGGAAGAAGCAGGAGTATACTCGAGATGGTAACACATTTGGGGTGGGGCGACACTTAAAAGATACGAAAATTTCACTTAGCAGTCGTGATAAACCTAAGTTTTGTAGCTTATGTAAGAATGCATGTGCAGATGGGTTTTTCTTTAAAAATTCGTTCAGGGGATGTGGACGTCGCTGGCAAGCCCAGCATTTATTGCCCATCCCTAGTTGCCCTCGAGAAGGTGGTGGTGAGCCGCCTTCTTGAACCGCTGCAGTCCGTGTGGTGAAGGTGCTCCCACAGTGCTGTTAGGGAGGGAGTTCCAGGATTTAGACCCAGCAACAATGATATATTTCCAAGTCAGGATGGGGTGTAACTTGGAGGTGATGGTGTTCTCATGCGCCTGCTGACCCTGTCCTTCTAGGTGAAGGAACGGCGATATATTTCCAAGTCAGGATGGTGTGCGGCTTGGAGGGGAACTTGGAGGTGGCGGTGTTCCCATGCACCTGCTGCCCTTGTCCTTGTAGGTGGTAGAGGTCGCTGGTTTGGGAGTTGCTGCCGAAGAAGCCTGGGCGAGTTGCTGCAGTGCATCTTGTAGATGGTACACACCATCTAAAAAAGATGCCTCTCTGCCCATCAAACCCACTCATTTCAATAGCTCCATGCAACAAATAGCTCTCCAAACCCATTCATTCCAATGGTTCCATGCAACAATTGGCACCACCTTGGACCATCCCCATTGTTTAATCACCGGAGGGAGGTGAACAATCGCAGTGAAAGCTCCCGTGCAGTTTTTTTTGTGACTAACAGTAAATACCCAGGACGTCACCTAACATTACAACCTCCATTATTTAGCACTGAGCAGTGGGATTCCACACATGGCTCGGAGCAGCTCGGGTAACATCGTGTTCGACACAACTTATTGTCATCTCTGTTTGTACTTACCCCAAAAGTTCCATTTCTCAACCGTGTCCTCTCACATTGAAGAGAACAGAATTCAACACCAACATTGATCCCACACTATGTGGGTTGGCTCTGCAATATATCTATAAATGCTGCCCCGTCACGGTCAGTAACGCCCGCATTCCAAGAACAAATAATAATTTTTTTAAAACGACCGACACCGAAGAGAAACTGTACCCACCTGAGGTACAGTCATGGAAATGGCTTTGCCAAACAGAATATGACCAGATAAGGCAAAAAGGATGTAGTTTCGGAACTTGGTGAACCACATAACCCATTCAAAGTCAGCAACATCCTGGAAAAGGAACAGAGGGGAATTAATACCTTGCCCAGCTATTCAGGGCATTAGCCGTGGCTCAGTGGGTAGCACTCTCGCCTCGGAGTCAGAAGGTTGTGGATTCAAGTCCCACTTACATAGAATTTACAGCACAGAAACAGGCCATTCGGCCCAACGGGTCTCTGCCGGTGTTTATGCTCCACATGAGCCTCCTCCCACTCTTACTTGCTTCATCTCACCCTAACAACATATCCTTTCTATTCCTTTCTCCCTCATCTAGATTCCCCTTAAATGTATCCATGCTATTCGCCTCAACCACTCCCTGTGGCAACGAGTTCCCCATTCTCACCACTCTGAGTAAAGTGGTTTCTCCTGAATTCCTTACTGGATTTATTAGTGACTATCTTATATTTATGGCCCCTAGTTTTAGACACCTCCACGAGTGGAAACATCTCCCCCATGCCTATCCTGTCGAACTCCTTCATAATTTTAAAGATCTCTATCAGGTCACCTCAGTCTTCTCTTTTCTAGAGAAACGAGCCCATTTAGTGGTGCCCTCCCCAATTCACTGGTGCCCTCTCCCAAGATCCCATGGCACTATTTCGAAGAAGAACAGGGGAGTTCTCCCCAGTGTCCTGACCTATATTTATTCCTCAACCAACATCACTAAAACATATTATCTGGTCATTATCACATTGCTGTTTGTGGGAGCTTGCTGTGTACAAATTGGCTGCCGCGTTTCCTACTTCAAAAGTACTTCATTGGCTATAAAGCGCTTTGGGATGTTATGAAAGGCGTTGTATAAATGCAAGTCTTTGATTCTTCCTTTCTGTATGAGTCATGTAGCAGTCTACAAGTGACTGAGGCTGTGTTTGTATTTCAAGTAATCTCTTGGACTTCGCACCATACATTCCAGGTGGGTTCCACTGTCCCGGCAGCAACAAACAACCCTGTTATTATTCTGTTGGACCGCCAGATCTTTCCCAATGGCTGAGGAAGTCACAGATCAGCCACCAGGAAACCACATCACTAGTCTGCGTGGGTGGGCTGAGAATTCGCCCCAGCCCATGGCCGAAACAAAAAACGCCTGAGGCTTTGTTTACATCGTGGCTCTGGTGCTGTTTCCTCCCGAGAGGCCGACCTCTTGCTCCTCTGGAGGCAGCAGCTTTACCGCGTCGGATGCGGAAGGCAGGCGAGCAGGAATATAGGAGGAGGCCATTCAGCCCCGCGAGCCTGTTCCGCCATTCAGTTAGATCACGGCCCATCTGTATCTCAACTCCATCTACCTGCCTTGGTTCTATAACCCTGGCCTAACAAAAATCTATCGATCTCAGTTTTGAAATTTTCCTCCTTCTGTGCTGTAACCATTCTATGATTCCATACCCTTTGTGTGAAGAAGCGCCTTGGGACATTTTACTATGTTAAGGAGCTATATAAATACAAGTAGTTGTTGTCGTCGCTGTTCTTGACATCACCCCTGAATGGTCTCGCTCTAATTTTAAGGTTATGCCCCCGTGTTCTGGACCGCCCCCCACCCCCCACCACTAGAGGAAATCGTTTCTCTCTATCTACCCTATCAATTCCTTTAATCATCTTAAACATCTCAATTAGATCACCCCTAATCTTCTGTACTCCAGGGAATACAAGTTGAAATGAACGGGCAGTTCATTATTTTATTTGGAGGACGAATGTTGGGCTGGACACCTCCCTGAACTTTTTTTTTAATTATTCGCTTATGGGATGTGGGTGTCGCTGGCAAGGCCAGCATTTATTGCCCATCCCTAGTTGTCCTTGAGAAGGTGGTGGTGAGCCGCCGCCTTGAACTGCTGCAGTCCGTGTGGTGAAGGTACTCTCACTGTGCTGTTAGGGAGGGAGTTCCAGGATTTTGACCCAGCGACGATGAAGGATCGGCGATATATTTCTACATCAGGATGGTGTGTGACTTGGAGGGGAACTTGGAGGTGGTGGTGTTCCCATGCGCCTGCTGCCCTTGTCCTTCTAGGTGGAAGAGGTCGCGGGTTTGGGAGGTGCTGCCAAAGAAGCCTTGGTGAGTTGCTGCAGTGCATCTTGTAGATGGTACACACTGCAGCCATGGTACGCCGGTGGTGGAGGGAGTGAATGTTTAAAGTGGTGTATGGGGGTGCCAATCAAACGGGCTGCTTTGTCCTGGATGGTGTCGAGCTTCTTCAGTGTTGTTGCAGCTGCACTCATCCAGGCAAGTGGAGAGTATTCCATCACACTCCTTACTTGTGCCTTGTAGATGGTGGAAAGGCTTTGGTGAGTCAGGAGGTGAGACACTCACCGCAGAATACCTAGCTTCTGACCTGCTCTTGTTACCACAGTATTTATGTGGCTGGTCCGGTTAAGTTTCTGGTCAATGGTGACCTCCAGGATGTTGATGGTGGGGGATTCGGCGATGGTAATGCCGTTGAATGTCAAGGGGAGGTGGTTGGACTCTCGCTTTTGGAGATAGTCATTGCCTGGCACTTCTGTGACGTGAATGTTACCTGCCACTTATTATCCCAATATCCAACGAGTGATGTTATGGGATCTACAACATCCATTCCATCTATGCAACCTGCCCTTATAATATAACCCTTTTAGAGATCCAAGTACCATTCTGATGAATCTGCACTGCACCCCCTCCAAGGCCAAAATATCCTTCCTGAGGTGCAGTGCCCAGAACCGAACACAGTTCCACTGACTCCAAGTCATCAGGTCCAGTGCAGAGGGAAGAGGGAGATCCCCAGTTGACAGGAGGAGCTGACTCACAGTGTTGAGCCCCACAGACACCAGTCGCCCACCAGCATCTTGCCCAAAGGCCCATTCTTCGTGTATAAGCCTAGATAGTGGGTGTTGGTAGGCTTTCCCGATCATGGAAAGCTTCACAGCTGAACCACATTGTGTCCTCACTCACTTAGGAATGGAACACCCTGGATGATTGTCCCTTCTCTAGCCCAGAGGTGTTGCAAGTGGCTGGCAATAGCACTGATAACACCTCACCTGCGGTAGTCAGGTAATGCAGCACAGGCTATCGACTGAACACGAGACCTTCCTACTTGGTTCCATAATGGGTAGGGATTAATACAAATTAATTCTCTTTTATTTACAAGATGGTTGCGGAGTTGGGAGAAAGACTTCAGCAACTTGTTCTGCAGAGCCACCTACTGGCCAGAGCCTGCAACTACAACGTGAAAGTTGACGTAGCAAACTCCAAGGGGAAACGCTGATACAGCAATTTACAATGGTACAGGCCAACACAAAAAAAGTGAGCTAAAAAATCATGACAACATGAACTGAGGTTTGTGTTCAGGAATGGCCCTAAAAGAGATATTTTAAAATATATATTAGCTGTAACTGACGTTATTAAAATGAAATGAGAGAGAGAGAATGAGAAAGAACGAAAGAGAGATAGAGAATGAGAGAGAGAGACAGACAATGAGAGAGAGAGAGAGAGAAAGAGAAAGAACGAAAGAGAGATAGAGAATGAGAGAGAGAGACAGACAATGAGAGAGAGAGACAGACAATGAGAGAGAGAGAGAAAGAGCGAGAAGGGAAGTTAAACGGGGAGAATTAGCAGCTGTATGTGACAGGATGTTAAGGAAAACAATCTCAGCTCTGTATAAGCAGAGCTCACATTTTGGGGGGAAGCCAAATATCTTATCCTAAATACTGCAGTCTGTGTTACTTTTTGTTTTGTTCTTTTCTCCAGCACCTCACTGGGAGCAGGGTATAAACATTTAACACAGAGGCTAGCTTTAGCTGCAATTGCAATTATCCTACAAAATCCAATTGAGAATAATACTGAAAGAGTCTGAAAAATGAGTGCAATTGCAGAGAATTTGTGATTATTTTCTATGCATGCTTTCTATTTTTTTTTTTAATTAGTTTTCTTTTCTGGTTTCTCTCCTGTTCAAACCCCTCCATGGCCTCATCCCTCCCCATCTCTCTAACCTCCTCCAACCCTACAACCCTCCGAGATCTCTGCGCTCCTCCAATTCTGGCCAATTGCACATCCCCGATTTTAATCGCTCCAGCATTGGTGGCTGAGGCCCTAAAGCTCTGGAATTCCCTCTCTAAACCTTTCCACCCTAAACCTCTCTCTCTTCCTTGAAGACGACTCCTTAAAACCTACCTCTTTGACCGAGCTTGCCCTAATAGAACTTGGGGAAAAAAATGGGCAACATTATTGGCAAACAACAATGTAGAACAGCAATGGGAAACATTTAAAACGGTGTTCAACAGAGTGCAGGAAAAATATATTCCGCTAAAAGGAACAAACTAAACAATAATGGATTCTATGCATGAATAAAGCCATAAGGGAACAATTGAGGGCAAGGAAAGTACATGGACAGCAGGGGAGTGCAAGATAAGGGAAAATACGAAAAGATTAGGAGAGAAATCAAAAAAACAATTAGGATGGCAAAGAGGAACTATGAAATTAAATTATCAAGGAACATAAAACAAAATAGTAAAATATTTTATAGGCACATCAATAAAAAAGGTTGGGATGGGAATAGGGCCATTAAGGATAGACAGGATAATACCACAGGTAACGATAGAGAGATGGCAGAAATAGTAAATCATTATTTTGCTTCAGTATTTACCAGGGAGATAGAACAGGTGGACATGACATTGGATGATGATAAGTAATGAGATAAGTGTATTTAAAATAAAAAAGGGGATATATTAAATAAACTAATCAAACTCAAAGAGGATAAAACCCCTGGTTCGAATGGATTGCATCCACGCATTTTAAAAGAATCTTGGGAAGAGATAGCAGAGGCATTACTAAACATATTTAATAATTCGTTAGAAAAAGGTGTAGTGCCAGAGAACTGGTGGATAGCTAACGTAATACCAATATTTAAGAGGGATAAAACATGTCCAGGGAATTATAGACCAGTCAGCTTAACATCGGTGGTAGGAAAAATAATGTAATCCCTACTAAAGGAGAAAATAGAAGAACATCTAGAAACCAAAAATATAAGGAATAGTCAGCATGGATTTCAAAAGCGAAAGTCTTGCTTGACCAAACTTATTGAATTTTTTGGAAGAGGTAACAGAGAGAGTAGACAATGGTAATGCAGTAGATGTAATTTATCTGGATTTTCAAAAGGCTTTCGATAAGGTACCCCATAATAGACTGATAAACAAGGTCAGAGAATGCAGAGTCAGGGAACAAGTAGCAGAATGGATTGCTGGCTGGCTTCAGGACAGAAAGCAGAGAGTGGGAGTAAAGGGTAGCTATTCACAGTGGCAGAAGGTGGGTAGTGGTGTTCCACAAGGATCAGTGCTGGGACCACTGCTGTTCACAATTTATATTAACTATTTAGACTTTGGAATCAAAAACACAATTTCTAAATTTGCAGATGACACCAAATTGGGGGGGGATAGTCAATACTGAGGAGGACTGCAACAAATTACAGGAGGACATTAATAAACTTGCAGAATGGGCATATAATTGGCAAATGAAGTTCAACACAGATAAATGTAAGGTATTATATTTTGGTAGGAAGAATAGGGAGGTCACATATCACTTGGAGGGTGCAAGTCTAGGTGGGGTAGAGGAACAAAGGGATCTCAGAGTACAAATACACAAATCACAAAGTTGCGACACAGGTTAGCAAGGCCATAAAAAGCAAACCAAGCACTAGGGTTTATTTCTAGAGGTATAGAATTGAAAAGTAGGGAAGTTATGCTAAACCTGTAT
Organism: Squalus acanthias; assembly: GCA_030390025.1. NCBI lineage: Eukaryota > Metazoa > Chordata > Chondrichthyes > Squaliformes > Squalidae > Squalus > Squalus acanthias. Next base: position 169,432,355 of record CM059428.1, on the reverse strand, counting down.
CGAACCTTGGTTAGATCACACTTGGAGTACTGCGCACAGTTCTGGTCGCCATATTATAAAAAGGATATAGAGGCACTGGAGAGGGTGCAGAGAAGATTTACAAGGATGATACCAGAAATGTGAGGGTATACATATCAGGAAAGGATGAATAGGCTGGGTCTCTTTTCCCTTGAAAAAAGAAGGCTGAGAGGGGTGACCTAATAGAGGTCTTTAAAATTATGAAACATTTTGATAGAGTAGACACAGAGAGAATGTTTCCACTTGTGGGGAAGAGCATAACTAGAGGCCATCAATATAAGATAGTCACCAAGAAATCCAATAGTGAATTCAGAAGAAACTTCTTTACCCAAAGAGTGGTGAGAATGTGGAACTCGCTACCACAGGGAGTGGTTGAAGCGAATAGTATAGATGCATTTAAGGGGAGGTTAGACAAGCATATGAGGGAGAAGGGAATAGAGGGTTATGCTGACAGATTTAGATGAGGAAACTCGAGTGGAGCATAAACACCGACATGGACTGGTTGGGCCGAATGGCCTGTTTCTGTGCCGTATATCCTATGTAATATCAGCTTATGTGGTTCGGTGTCAAATTTTATTTCATGGCGCTTCTGTGAAGCGCCTCGAGACATTTTACTACGTTAAAGGCGCAATATAAATGCAAGTTGTTGTTGTTGAAGGTACGGACTCCACAAAGAGTGAGTCACAAGAGAAAAGGCAGCCCATTCAGGTTCACAACCCGAACCTTGCGTTGAGGACGAGGAGTGCTGTCCTGCTGCCATTTCACTTTATCCTTTGTCTTCACGATCATTCTGTTCCTTCAATGAGTAACTCTTAAAATATTAAATCTGGTTTAAAAGCTGACTGAGCAATGCTCCAATTGAAAAAATCTGAAACAACCTCCTCACACTTTAAGGAAGGCCGATACAGCCAACAACTTGCCTTTACACAGCACCTTTAACGTTAAAAAACAGCCCAAGGCATTTCACATCTGGTTCCGCCGGCAGGAGGGTCGGTAACTAGTGGACACAGGCTTAAGATAACTGGTCAAAGAACCAGAGGGAAGGTGAGGAGAACTTTTTTTTTTTTTAAACGCTGTGTGTTACGATCTGGAATGCGCTGCCTGGAAGCAGATTCAATAATAACTTCCAAAATCAAAATTGGATAAATACTTGAAAAGGAAAAATATGTGCAGGGCTCTGAGCAACGTTCCCCGTAGGCTGTGCAGGTGCGGGGACGAGCAGCAATCTGTGAAGGTACCGCGCAGGCCGCTCACAAGCTGTCACGTTGAAGAAACCGCGCATTTAAATAAACAGGCCGGGCACCCACGGTCATATTTAGGGGGAGCATTGGCTATGAGGAAAGGAGGGGTGGGGGCAGGAGTAAGTGGGACTAATTGGTCTGCCTGTTCATGTTATCTGTGGGAAGACAAATATAAAATTCAAAGGTAGAAATCTAACACGAGCTGGAAGGCAAATGTTTCCTGAAAGGAACGGCCTTTCCGAGAGATAGCGTTCGGCAAACGCTTCAAAGAGCCGGCACAGGCACAATGGGCCGAACGGCCTCCTGCTGTGCTGTATCATAAGAACATAAGAAATCGGAGCAGGAGTAGGTCATTCGGCCCTTCGAGCCTGCTCCGCCATTCAATGAGATCATGGCTGATCTTCTGCCTCAACTCCATTCACTGGCCCTATTGCCATATCCCTTGATGCCCTTACGAGTCAGAAATCTATCGACTTCTGTTTTGAATATACCCAATGACTGAGCCTCCACAGCCCTCTGGGGTAGAGAATTCCAAAGATTCACCACCCTCTGTGTGAAGAAATTTCTTCTCATCTCAGTCCTGAATGGCCTACCCTTTATCCTGAGGCTGTGGCCCCTGGTTCTAGACTCCCCAGCCAAGGGAAACATTCTCCCAGCATCCACCCTATCAAGCCCTGTAATAATTTTGTATGCTTCAATGAGATCCCCTCTCATTCTTCTGAATTCAAGAGAATACAGGCCTCGTTTACTCAACCTCTTCTCATACGACAGACATTTTATTTATCCTTCTATAACCTCTGATGGAAATGTAGGGGTGTTTCAGTGAGGACAGGGGAGGGCTCGACTGCGATGCCTATGTGGGGGGAATAGCCGGATGACAACCGTCACGGATCACGCATTAATAATGACTGGGTACGGGCTCCCGTGCACCGCTAAGCAGCCGAGCTCATCAGGAGAGGCGGAGGGGAGAAAATTTGGTGAGGAAAATATAATGGAAGAGAAGAAAAGAGCTGCCAAAGGGGTACGTGGCGTCAAACAACCGGGAAAGTTTCTCGTGGCTCGGTGCGGCACAGACCCTTTGAGGTCGACGGCCAGTAACGCTCTTTCAATTCGAGTTTGGTGCCTCGGGACGAGCGAGCCATCCCGATGAACTGGCTCAGCCGGCGAAGGCAACGGAAACGAGCGATTTCAATCACGTCAGGGACGGGGTTGCCAGCGGCTTACCATTTTCCGACCAATGTATGCCCAGCCACGCTTGACGCTCTGCTTAAAGGTCTGCCTGTTCATGTTATCTGTGGGGGGACAAAAATAAAATTCAGGGTAGAAAAATCGAACGCGAGCTGGAAGGCAAATGTTTCCTGAAAGGAACGGCCTTTCCCCCCCCGAGAGATAGTGTTCGGCAAACGCTTCATGCGGAGAAAAAACCAGAAGAGCTGTGAATCGTTCCACCGCAGTATCGTCAGTATCGTCCAACATACACCTGACTTTTTATTCATTCACAGGATGTGGGATTCGCCAGCAAGATCAGCATTTATTGCCCGTCCCTAACTTCCCTCAAGACGGTGGAGGTGAGCCGCATTCTTGAAGAAGAGGGCAGTTAAGAGTCAACCGCATAGCTGTGGGTCTGATACAGGCCAGACCGGGTAAGGACAGCAATTCGCCTTCTAATAAAGGACATTAGTGAACCAGATGAGTTTTTACCGATACTAGCTATTCATTCCAGATTTATTTAATTAACAGCATTTAAATTTACCAGCTGCCCGTGGTGGGATTTGAACTCATTGTCTCCGGATCATTCGTCCAGGCCTCTGGATTACTAGTCCAGTAACATAACCACTATGCTACCGCGCCCTTGTACCTGTAGGCTGCTGGTCCCAAGCCTCTACTGGCACCTCCCGCCGACCTGCTTACTCAATGTGTGCAGGCACCTGGCCGCTGCTCAGCATCTCCCCGGAGCAGGGCAGCTGATGTTGGAACCCAATGGCTTCCCCCACCCCTTCCTGGCTTTGCTCCCGGATGTGTTGTACCAACATACCGTGAGTCGCCGCCTTCCAGTCACGCTTTACTAGCAGGATGTTCTAATTAGCTTGAACATTTTGGGTGCCTTACATTGAGCGCATTGCAGATTTTCACCCCTTTTTCCTGGGGTGACCTCCAAAACTGAATTAGACGTTATATTCATCCTGTGATCAAAAATGTACTTCCACTCCTCCCCCCTCCCCCATCCTCCGCCCTCACCCCTCCCTCCGCCCTCCCCCCCCCTTCCTCCGCCCTCCCCCCTCCTCCCCCCTCCCCCCATCCTCCGCCCTCCCCCCCCATCCTCCACCCTCACCCCTCACCCGCCCTCACCCCTCACTCCTCCCCCGCCCTCACCCCTCACCCGCCCTCACCCCTCCCCAATCCTCCGTCCTCCGCCCTCCCCATTCTCCGCCCTCCCCCATCCTCCGCCCTCACCCCTCCTCCGCCCTCACCCCTCCTCCGCCCTCACCCCTCCTCCGCCCTCACCCCTCCCCCGCCCTCCCCCCTCCCCCGCCCTCACCCCTCCCCATCCTCCGCCCTCACCCCTCCCCATCCTCCGCCCTCACCCCTCCCCATCCTCCGCCCTCACCCCTCCCCATCCTCCGCCCTCCCCCTCACCCCTCCCCCGCCCTCACCCCTCCCCCGCCCTCACCCCTCCCCCATCCTCCGCCCTCACCCCTCCCCCATCCCCCACACTCAGCCCCTCCCCCACACTCAGCCCCTCCCCCACACTCAGCCCCTCCCCCACACTCAGCCCCTCCCCCACACTCAGCCCCTCCCCCACACTCAGCCCCTCCCCCACACTCAGCCCCTCCCCCACACTCAGCCCCTCCCCCACACTCAGCCCCTCCCCCACACTCAGCCCCTCCCCCACACTCAGCCCCTCCCCCACACTCAGCCCCTCCCCCACACTCAGCCCCTCCCCCACACTCAGCCCCTCCCCCACACTCAGCCCCTCCCCCACACTCAGCCCCTCCCCCACACTCAGCCCCCGCCTTCGCCCCCATTCCTCCTCTCCTCCACCCTCGCCCCCCCATTCCTCCCCCCACCCCCCCATTCCTCTTTCCATCGCCCCCCCATTCCTCCGCCCTCTTCCCCCCAGAGCAATCTGCTCTGTCAAGCCAGTTCCTTTCCACAGACCATGTGCCATCCAGTCTATCAGGGGCTCTGCCAATTCACTCAACCAAAAGGCTCTGGATGCTGGTTCAATTAAAATTGGCAAGACTGGAATCAATAGATTTTTGTTGGGTTAGGGTATCAAGGGACATGGAGCAAAGGCGGGTAAATGGAGTTCAGGTGCTGATCAGCCATGATCTCATTGAATGGCGGAACAGGCTCGAGGGGCCGAATGGCCTCCTCCTGTTCCTATATTCCTGATCTCCGGAGGAAAAATTCTATGTAAATGCTCCCAATTCCCATAGGTAATCAAGCGAAATTATAGAATATTCACCCAACTTCATCTCTATTGTTCAACTCTAGCCTGCTGTCCTCCACACACAATACACTCGTTCTCCTTCCCCGGACTCGTCAGCAGCACAACAGCTAAGATGTTCCTGCTCCGGATTTGATCTCCATCTATACCCATTCCTCTAGCCCCCAATCCTCTGCCCAGCCAGACAGTTACTGCACTGGGAATGCACCGTACAGACAGAGAGAGTCATTGGCATGCTCATGTCCCCATGGATGGAGTAATGGCATAAAAGCTCCATAAATACATTTTAATGCCCCGGCCACATATAGTAGGTTTGGTGTCAGTGAGACGTGATCTTTTCACACTGCACCAACACAAAACGTGCAGTGCAACCGATTCCACAACACCGGTTTAGCTTGGCGTCACCATTTGGTGGAATGCGTCAAACCCAAGATACCAGCTTCGAGAAACAGAAGTGAGAATTTTTTTTTAAAATTCGTTCGCGGGATGTGGGCGTCGCTGACGAGGCCAGTATTTATTGCCCTCGAGAAGGTGGTGGTGAGCTGTCCTCTTGATCCGCTGCAGTCCGTGTGGTGAAGGTACTCCCACAGTGCTGTTAGGGAGGGAGGTTATAAGACCAAGAATATTTAAGAACAGGAAATGTTATTTAGCCCAGTGGGTAATCCTGGCACCCTAGTCAAGAAAAAGACTTGCATTTATATAGCGCCTTTCACGACCACCGGATGTCTCAAAGCGCTTTACAGCCAATTAAGTACTTTTGAAGTGTAGTCACTGTTGTAATGTGGGAAACGCGGCAACCAATTTGCGCACAGCAAGCTCCCACAAACACCAATGTGATAATGACCAGATAATCTGTCTTTGTTATGTTGATTGAGGGATAAATATTGGCCAGGACACCGGGGATATCTCCCCTGCTCTTCTTTGAAATAGTGCCTTGGGATCTTTTACGTCCACCTGAGAGAGCAGATAGGGCCTCGGTTTAACATCTCATCCAAAAGGCGGCACCTCCGACAGTGCAGCACTCCGACAGTGCAGCACTGTAGTGTCAGCCTAGCTTTATGTGCTCAAGTCCCTGGAGTGGGACTTGAACCCACAACCTTCTGACTCAGAGGCAAGAGTGCCACCCACTGAGCCACAGCTGAGAAAGGACATCTAAGCCATAGAGCGTAGATTCACTCGTATGATTGCAGGGTTGCGAAACTATAGATACGAGGAGAGACGTGGGACTATTCCCACTGGAGCGAGAAGGCCAAAAAGAGATGAATTGAGTTTTTTAAATTATAATGGGTTTTGATAAGGTGAATAGGGAAAAACGGTTTCATCTGATTGGGGAGTCAGCGCTGAGGGGGGGGGGGGGGTCATCAGTTTAAAACTGTCACTAGGAGACTGAGGGAAGAATTAAGGAGAAATGTATTTGGTGCAAAGAGTTATTCGAGCATGAAGCAACAAAGAGTTATATAGCAAATGCAAGTCTTTCTTTTTCTTTAAAAAAAATATCAAATGGCACAAGAATGCACAGCAAGGGAGAAGTGCACAGAGCGACGACTTTACCCCAGTGGTTGCTGGAAGTAGAGAAAGTCTTGTAGAAACTTGGAGTCCCACTCTACTAAGCATCCAATCTGGGCAAAGTTGAGCAGATAGATGCCCAGCAGATGAGGCAGCATCTTCAAGTGGGGGAGGGATTGGGGAAGAGAAGAGAAAATTGGAGGGAACCGTCACACATGAGCAGTCCTTAGCGCCTCTCAGTGGCCGTCTACAGGGGGCACTGGCAGTGGCCTGTGAGAAGACTATCCACTGACCGTGCAGGACATTGGGAAAGGTAAATGGAAAGGAGAATACAATTACAGGAAAAATTAGAAGAATGGGTATTACAAAATTGATGGCTAACTGCTTGAATTTGGAGTTAAGATACAGATCAGCCATGATCTAATTGAATGGCGGAATAAGCTCGACGGGCTGAATGGCCTGCTCCTGCTCCTATGTTTTGGATACAGAATTTCAGATGACTGTTTGCGAGAGACTTGTAAAGGGTTCGTGAAGGTTTGCTGCTGCTATTCAGTTCCTACTGGCTCCCGTTGCAACTTTACATAGATTTGACAGCACAGAAACAGGCCATTCGGCCCAACTGGTCCATGCCGGTGTTTATGCTCCACACGAGTCTCCTCCCACCCGTACTTCATCGCACCAGATCAGAATATCCTTCTGTGACTAAACTATTAAGACATACAAAGAGAACGATTTTGAGATGAGGGGGAGGGGGAAGAGGTAGAAGGGGAGAAGTGACAAATGAGCGCTGATTGGTAAACCTCCTTCACGTTACCTGTCGAGGCTTCAAAGATCCAGCTTGCTGCCCACAGAATGGCCAGGGACAACACCAGAGTGTAAAGGCACAGCTCCGCCTTGGGTAACGCAGTCTTAAGACCCATGTCTGCAGCCCGAGGAAAGGAAGACCAGAACTGGGGGAGGAAAGAAAGAAAAAAGTATCATAAATTAGAACAGGATTGAATCTAAAACAAAGCAATGACGACCGAAGGTTTTGGCTATCTGGCACTCTGCTTTTAAATATACTTTGCAGCTTAGAAATTACCGCCGGCAATGGTAGCGAACAAATGCTTAACGCATTCTTTTGGGATTCCTCTGCCCATTAAATGAATGGTAGGGTTACGCCATTTAAAATAAACAGGTTGACACCCTGCGTTTAAACAGCATGCAAAGGGCTGTCACATGAATTCATTAAATATCTGTTGATTAATATTACCAAGAGTCATTACTAGGTCTGTACCTTCAATTGAAATGTTTAGTGTTCATATAAACACACACACACACACACACACACACACACACACGGAAAATTGCCTAGCACCCTAGTATCCAAAGTTACTGAGTTCACTCTCCGACCAGAGGCACGCCTCATTTAAATCTAGTGCTGCTGACTCCCCCTGAAAGCAGTTAACAAAACATCTAACCACCTTGAGCTTGTATCCAAGCAGCTTTTCCCAGTGGCACCTTTAAAGGAACGCCAAGCGTAGGCTTTGTAGTACAACTGGGCCAACTGGAGTGGTCTCGGGCAGGAATCTGCAACCTCAGGCCAGCATTCCGTCAACTAGTCAAGACATCCAGACTTCCATCTAGGTTCAGAATCAGGCAGCTCAGATTTAGCGCTGCCGAGTATCACATATCAGCCACGCAACTAACCCTTGGCACCGGCTCCATAGTCTTGTCTTACTGAAAGACGCACGACAGCAATTACCAAAAAGCAGCAGTGCGTCTGCAGACGGGGGAAGATCAAAAGGACGAAGAATCCTAACTCCACACACAGTGCCGAGGTGAAAAGATGCGAGGTTGCCGGTGGGACAATCTGACAGCAGCTCCAGGCCCCATCGTCCTCAGATAGGGTCAAAAGTATTGGTCGGAGATCATCAAACGTGCCATCAATACTGGACCTAACTCCAGTCTTCCTCCTCCTGAAGGATGGAGTCACTTATCATGACTGTGGATATGGAGAGTTCTTGAACAGTATATTTTGCTGAAAAGTCATCTGCAACGACCAAAGGCCCCAAATCAAAGAAGAAGGTTAAACATTTCCTTCAAAAGCTTGATCCCAGGTTCTCAACTTTAGAATAATTAGCGATGCCCCTGGCCGGTTTACTTCAGCTGGCATTGTCGCAAACACAAGACATATCCAGAAGACCAGACTGTCCGACCAATAACTCCAGATCAGTGGCAATGTTGCCAATTCAATTTGCGCTCATAGAAAAATCACTGCAAGTAAGCAGCTGCTGCGATATCTTCATCTCAACCTGTCGTCCAGTCACCGATATAGCTTCAGGAGCAAAGAGGTCACCGTCTCAATCTCGTGCTCCGGAAACCAAGTCATTCTCTTGACGCCCAGCACTAAACGGCAGCACCCTCAACGCTCCTGGAGCCTTCTGTAGGAAGATATGGCGAGGTGCTGAAGGGGATATTGGGCTTCACCAGAACTCTCAAACAAATACCAAGTCATGGTAAATGGCCTTTCATTTTTCTTATATTGTCACAAGGGGGAGTGTCCTTGGCCCGACCAGCTCTACAAGAGTCTGCAATTATTTGGGAGATTTTTACATTCTATTTTTTTTTAATGATTTTAGATAGGGTAAAAGTGATCACTACCTGCATCTTTACAAGGAGGTCCTTTGTCTTTACAGCAGGGGAATGGCCGATACACAAAGCTGACCAGATCCATCTATGCTTTCAATGAGAGTCGGTGAACCTTCTTTAATGGTGCCACTGCCTCTACTCAGATTAATTAGTCATGATGCGGAGATGCCGGTGTTGGACTGGGGTGGACAAAAATGAGAAGTCGCACAACACCAGGTTATAGTCCAACAGTTTTATTTAAAATTACGAGCTTTCGGAGCTGCTGCCCCTTTGTCAGGTAGAGGTAGATTAATTAGGTCAAAGATTGCTTGGTGACTGGGCAGTGTTAGTGTTAATGCAGGAGAGAGTCTTCAGACAGCGTTAAGAGGCAAAGTCATTGATGGTTGACCCATCAAGGGATATGCTTGGGAGGAAGATATTTAAAGTTTCAACTTTGCCACCTGTGACTTTTACGATTAAAAAATACACCGCAGCTCAACTTCAGCTCAGTTAAATTTGCTTATGAAGCTGAACCTGTTGAGGCACATGCAAGAATCACGTTGTTTACTATGGCATCCCATTGGGAAATCGACATCAGCCTGTTTCATTCAAAAATCTTGCCTACTGCACACGAAGTACATTCTATAAGGGCATATGTTAAAACAGCAAAGATCGAATCAGTCCACTACACTCAAGTTGTACTGCTAGCTTCTTGATATGTCTTACTGCTTCTGTGCATCTTATTACTTGTAAATAAACCTTTACAGTTACTTGTAAACAGAACATAATGGTCTGAAGCATGATATTTACATATTGGAATTACAACATGGAAACAGGCCATTTGGCCCAGCCAGTCTATATTGGTGTTTATCATCCATACAAGCAGTAGTCCTAATCCCATGTTCCCTTTATCCCACTTTCCTGCAACCACCTATCTCACCTACTCTTACATGGTCTCTGCTTCAATCACTAACTTTTGTAGTGCATTCCATAGTCGCACAACACTCTGTATAAAAAAAACACTTCTCCTCTGGTCTATCCTAAATCTCTTACATTTAATCTTATATCTAAATGCCCCACGACCACTGGAAACAGTCTGTTTCTATCTACTCAGTCCCATCCCAACATTGTTTTAAACACCTTCACACCACAACCCTGGTGCTGGTGAGACCACACCTGGAGTACTGCGTACAGTTTTGGTCTCCTTATTTAAGGAGGGATATACTTGCATTGGAGTCAGTTCAGAGAAGGTTCACTAGGTTGATTCCTGAGATGAAGGGGTTGTCTTATGAAGAAAGGTTGAGCAGGTTGAGCCTATACTCATTGAAGTTTAGAAGAATGAGAGGGGATCTTATTGAAACATATAAGATTCTGAGGGGGCTTGACAGGGTAGATGCAGGGAGGATGTTTCCCCTCGTGGGGGAATCTAGAACTAGGGAGCATAGTTTCAGAATAAGGGGTCGCCCATTTAAAACGGAGATGAGGAGGAATTTCTTCTCTCAGAGGGTCGTGAATCTTTGGAATTCTCTACCCCAGAGAGCTGTGGAGGCGGAGTCATTGAATATATTCAAGGCGGAGATAGACAGATATTTGAGCTACAGGGGGGGTCAAGGGTTATGGGGAGCAGGCGGGAAAGTGGAGTTGAGGCCAAGATCAGATCAGCCATGATCTTATTGCATGGTGGAGCAGGCTCGAGGGGCCAAATGGCTCTGCTCCTATTTCTTATGTAACCCCATCTATTCTAACCAAAACACCTTGTGCAGACAACAGGAGAACGTAATGGGCATCTAACTCAATCCCCAGCACTTTGTATCACAGTGCAGAGGCAATGGTTAGTCCCAATGCTGTCCTCCTCACAGTAAAGATAAAAGAATGCGTCTCGGTTTACAGAAGACTCAAATCTCCTTACGGAAGCTGCCTCTCTGCCATGACGACAAGACAGAGAGAAGGGAGAAAACCCACACAGTGTAACGCAGGCTTCACAGAACGCTGAAGTTGTGACTCTGACACGCACCAAACCTCTCTTGAGGAATGCCACTCTGCTACCAACTTTTTCAGGCACCCCCGTCAGTCACTTTTTCTCCAGCGCAATCTGGATTCAACTGCCAAGTATTCACCGTGATTCCTAGATCTCACGAGTATCCTCTTAAAAGGATACCTTAAAGGGGCACCACCTTCAGGAAAAGTGGTTAAAAAAAAACTATTTCTTGCTTACTTGGAGAGGAGGAACAGCTGTGTGTTTGACCTGACGCAAGGTAATGCGAAGATGTTTTGACGAGATTTACTTCATTGCACTGGGCATTTGTAAGCAAAATAATTAAAGACTTGTCAAACACTTCTTTATGAAGATGATAAGCGCTCTCTAAAAATATTTCACTTTCCTTAGTTTCCCCTCACACGTTTTATTTTCCAATTTATCTTACACTAGTTCTACCTTCATGGCCTTGAAAATCAATTCTGTTAAAATATTGTTGCCATGGTTTATTAATCAAGATACCTGCATTTCTTTTATCCTCCCCTTGAGTAATGAATGCCTTTTCCAATCTTTACAAAACACCCAGGTTTTAGATTAATGTCCCAAGCATGGATATCACCAAAATTAAACAACTAAAATATGCTTTAATTCATAATGCACTGAATATTTGAAAGCTGCAGCTATGGTATTCTTCAGCATTCCTTAATTAATAACACTGGATTTCAGTATTGAAATTACAACATCATAAATAACCTCAGCCATCCTTCAAAACACTCATTTGCATATTTTTAATTTAAAATACAAAGAAAGGCCAATAAATCTGCAGCAGTGGATGCTTGCTCAGGAATGTAATTCGATAATGTCCTGTTCTCTGTGCAATACGATGACCTTCCATGGGCCTGAAGTTTCTAGATTTCCTGCGCTCCCTTCTTTAAAACAAAGACTGCAACAGGATGTAGAAAGGCTAGCAGAATGGGCAGACAAGTGGCAGATGGAATTTAATAGAGAGAAGTGTGAGCTGATGCATTTTGGCAGAAGGAACAGGGAGAGGCAATATACACTTAATGGCACAGTTTTAAAGAGTGTGCCGGGACAGAGGGACCTGGGAGTTAATGTGCATAGGTCCCTGAAGGTGGGGGGGACATATTGAGAGAGTGGTTAGCAAAGCATATGGGATCTTGGGCTTCATAAATAGAGGTATTGAGTACAAAAGCAGAGATGTTATGCTGAACTTTTATAAAGCGCTGGGTTAGGCTACAACTGGAGTATTGAGTCAGTTCTGGTCTCCACACTTTAGGAAGGATGTGAAGGCCCTCGAGAGGGTGCAGAAGAGATTTACCAGAATGGTTCCGGGGATGGGGGATCTTGGCTACAAGGACAGGTTGGAGAAGCTGGATTTGTTTTAATTGAGCAAAAGGAGGTTGCGGGGTGATTTGATAGAGGTGTACAAGATTATGACGGGTTTGGATAGGCTAGACGGGGAAAGGCTGTTCCCACTAGTTGATGGTACAAGGACTAGGGGACACAGATTTAAGGTTTTGGGACACAGAGATACAGGGGGATGTGAGGAAAAACTTTTTTACGCAGCGAGTGGTGAGGACCTGGAACTCGCTGCCGGCGGAAGTGGTGGAAGCGGAGACACTCAATGTTTTCAAGGGGAGTCTGGATAGGCATTTGAGGGAAATAAACTTGCAGGGCTACGGGGATAGAGCGGGGGAATGGGACTGACTGGATTGCTCTACAGAGAGCTGGCACGGACTCGATGGGCCGAATGGCCTCCTTCTGTGCCGTCATGACTCTAAGTTGTTGGTTCACCACCGGGATCTGCAAGGGTGCATAGTATCAGCAATTTAACAGTAGCCCTCATCCTTCATTGCTGAAAAGTCATTTTTGCGTTGTGAGCATGTTTGGAAAGAATGTTCAGCCTGCGTAGAATAAGGCGAGGTGGTGTCTGGTAATGCCCAGTGTCCAGCACAGAGGGAGGCCTTACATCCAGCAGACCTCGAGTCAGTTATTCCTTCGACAATACCTACCGATGATTTGTTGCCGCCTCCTGTGACGGTCACCGTTGCTAATATTGTCGGTTACAAAGCATGCAAGTAGCGTCTTGACAGTTTAAGGGGAGTTTCGGATCCTCTTCCCTTTGGTTGGAAGCTGCTGCTCGCAGCACTGAGACTGCCCCGGGCTAACATCACAAGTGGCAGCTTCTGAGGTTCTCCTTCCTTGTCCTGCTCTACCGCTTCGCAGCATTTAGTGGTCAACCATGCCCGAGCCATCCTTCTCCATCGCCTGGCCTATGTTATGCAGCTCAGTGGGACCTCCGTCGTGTGATTTCACTCCGACCTGCCCAAAACGCAGCCAGTGCACCTCCAGCAATGGCTTTCAACCAGCCCCCCCACCACCACCACCACCACCACCATCGCCTCCAGGGTCCTATCGTGGCATCCTCCACTTCCTCATCTACATGTTGCCCCTTGGCAGCAGTGCCTGCAGCAAACAGGGTTTGCTTCCACATGTACGCTCATGTCACCCACCTCCAGCTCGCCACCACTTTCCTTGATCCCACAACCAACTCGGTGCTGCTTGCTTGACATGAAGCCATGGATGTCAAAATGTCCTCTAACTGAACGGTGGCAAGATTGAAGCCATTGTTCTTGGCCTATCCCATAAACGCTGCTCCCTTACCACTGACTCCACCTTCATCCCTAGCCACAGTGTCCTCTTCGATCCACAGCTGAGTTTTAAACTCAGTTTCATATCCTATCCCACATCAAGACCACTTTCTTCCCTCTCTGCAAAACCCTTATCCACACTTTCATCATCTCCACTCGATTCCTGCAACGTTCTCCTTCATGTTTCTCTCCACGAAGCTCAACCTGCTCAAAACTTAGATGCCTGTATCCTGTCCAACACTTCAGACCCACTTGCTTGCCAGTCCAGCCCTTGTTGATCTACACCGGTTCCCCGTCACCCACTGCATGGAATTTTAAATCCTCATCTTCAAATCGTTGCATGGCCTCACGCCACCCTGTCCCACCTCCAGTCTTATGACCCCACCAGCAATCTTTATTCCAACTCTGGCCTTTTGTACATCCCACCTTTGATGGCAGATCCTTCCTCTGCCTCAGCCAGACTATCTGGAATTCCCTTCCTAAATGCTTCTGTTTCTTCCCTTCTCTCTCTACTTTCACAAATCTTCTCCAAACCCAAATTTTCAAGCATGCTTTTGGTCACCGATCCACCACCGTGATTCAGCACCCTCACCACATGGAATAGAACAGTGTAAATGGCTCCCACTCTATCCCCCTCCCTCTTAAAACCGCTGTCATCACCCACTTCTGAAAAACCCAGCTTCGATCCCTCTGTCCTTGCAAACTACTGGCCCATCTCCAACCTCCTATCCTCTCAAAAGTAGATGAACCTGTTGTCACCTCCCAGATCCATGCCCATCCTTCCCTCAATTTTCTGCTTGAATCTCCCTAGTCAGGGTTCTGCCCCTCCCATGACGGCAAAACGACACTAAACAAAATGACCATCGACTTTCACTGTAGCTGTGGTGTATTGCCCCTCCTTGTTCTCCTCAACCTCTCTGTATCCTTTGACCCAGTTGACCACATCATCCCCTCTTCCGCTATCCAGCACATGGGACTGCCCTTGTTTGGTTCCACTCTTGTTTATCCAATCGCAGCTTTTATTCCCATCCACGCACCGTCACCTCGGCTTCCTCAAAGAATCCATCCTTGGGCCCCCTCCTCTTCCTCATTTACATGCTACCTCTTGGTGACATTATCAATAGAGATAACAGCTTCCGCACGTACGCAGACAACACCAGCTCCATTTCTCCAGCACCCCTCTCAACTCCTCCACTGTCTGTGTTGTCCGACTGCTTATCATAGAATCATAGAAAGTTATAGCACGGAAGGAGGCCATTTCGGCCCATCGTGTCCGCGCCGGCCAACAAAGAGCTATCCAGCCTAATCCCACTTCCCAGCTCTTGGTCCGTAGCCCTGCAGGTTACAGCATCCCAAGTGCACATCCAAGTACTTTTTAAATGTGGTTAGGGTTTCTGCCTCTACCACCCTTTCAGGCAGTGAGTTCCAGACCCCCACCACCCTCTAGGTGAAGAAATTTCCCCTCAAATCCCCTCTAAACTTCCGACCAATTACTTTAAATCTGTGCCCCCTGGCTTTTGACCCCTCTGCTAAGGGAAATAGGTTCTTTCTATCCACTTTATCTAGGCCCCTCATAATTTTATCCGACATCAAGTGTTGAATGAGCCACAACTTTTTCCAGATAAACACTGGGAAGACCAAACCCATCGTCTTTGGCCGCCACCACACACTCGCTACCCTTGCCACCACGCCAGACACTGCCTTCAAGCTAAATTAGGCTATTTGCAACCTAGTGCCATATTTGACCCTGAGCTGATCTTCCAACTCCAGATCCCCTCGGCCATTAAAAACAACCTACTTCTACCTTCGTAACAGTGCCCACCTCTACCGCCCCTCAGCCTGTCGCCGAAACCCTCATCCATGCCTTTTCCACCTCAGATTTCACTATTCCAATGCTCTCCCAGTCAGCCTCCTATCCTTTACCCTCTGCAAACTTTAACTGACCCAAAACTCTGTTGCCCATATCCTATCCCGCACCAAGTCCCACTTGCATAGAACCCCTGTCCTCGCTGACCTATATTGGTTCCCAGCGCCCCCCCCCCCCCCCACCACCACCCCCAAACACATCAAATTTAACATTTTCAACCTGGTGTTGCCCCTCCCTATCTCTCTAACCTCCTACAACCCCCCAAACTCTGTTCCTCTCACTCTGGCCCCTTGTGCATCCTCCTTCCGTTTGTCCCACTATCGGTAGCCGTGCCTTCAGCTGCCTAGGCACTATGTTCTGGAATTCTTCCCTAAACCTCCTCCACCTCCTTCTTTTCCTTGAAGACACTTCCTTGACCAAACTATTGATCACTCCCTCCTAACATCATCATCTTTGTCTCAGCATCCATTTTTTCCCCCCCCGACGACTGTGAAGCACTTTGGGCCGTTTATGATATTAAAAAGACGCTAAATAAATGCTAGCTATTGTTGAAGTTATTCTCGGAGCTGAATATCATCGATTAGTTACTAACTGAAGAATCTTTTATAGATATGGTAATGTAGTAGTTGTGGCACTGGGCTTGCAATGGTACCGGACGAGCAACCCAGAGGTCGCGATTTCAAAACCCCACCCGTGGCCTTATGTGAAATTAAATTCAATACATTTGGTAACTTGTGGACTGACACCAGAAAATGACCATGAAACCTGCCAGACTGCCATTCAGGAAAGGGAAGCTGCCTCCCTTACCCCATCTGGCCTTCACGTGATTCTAGTCCACTCTGTGGGTGACTCTTAATGTTCTCTAAAGTAGCCTTGCAAGCCACTCACTCAGTCTCTTAAAGGAGCAGGCCCATCACCACCACTGCCTTCTCAGGACGACTAGGGATGGGCAATAAATGCCGCCGCCACCACCACAAACAAATTTGTTTTTTTTAAACTTTCAGTGGGCCCCATGAACCCACAATAAGTGTACAATAATTTACCCCAGTGTTTATGTCGACAAAACTTTATCATGGTAAGATAGAGATAGAGATGAGAGAGAGATAGAGATAGAGAGAAATACCCACGTTTTATACTCTTAAACAATTGCTAACTTCAATCTACAAAACAATACCTCTTTACTGACACAATAGTTCAGACACAATGGGGGTGACATTGAATTTGGGTGGGGGCGATTTTTCCACTGGGCAGGTGAATAATGGGCGGCTGATCCGTTATCGCCCGTTTTGCACCCCCGAAGTTGAACTTTACCCCCAATGTTTTCCGTCCCGTCCCAAAAGAATTTTATGCGACAGGTTCACAGATCCATGTTTCAGGGACCCTACATTTGAATTCAATTTTAATTCTGAATAAATTCGCTCTGGTTCAGGATGATGGTTTGGGGGTAACTTTTTGGGGGTTGTTGAAAGAGAGTGTTTGAGTGGAGAAGCTGTATACAGGGATGCAGTCACAGTGGGTGGAAAGGATTCTGTACCAGGGTGGAGCCACTGGAGGGAGGGGAGGGATAGATTTGTTCCATGACACCAGCAGTGGGGTAACTTCATCTGAATGGCCATTCCTCATGTGAGCTCATACACTGAGCGTCAGTATGTCTGCGCATTCTCAGCAGGGAGGGTAACTGGATAGTTATCATAAAGTGGGAATACTGGCGGCTACCTCCCCTGCCTAGCCCAG
This sequence comes from Squalus acanthias, assembly GCA_030390025.1. Taxonomy (NCBI): domain Eukaryota; kingdom Metazoa; phylum Chordata; class Chondrichthyes; order Squaliformes; family Squalidae; genus Squalus; species Squalus acanthias. The sequence goes on along the minus strand of CM059428.1, from coordinate 169,415,281 downwards.
GGATATTAAGGGCAACTGCACTAATTTGACGGAGATCGGTTCAGAGAGTGCAAACTGGAGATCGAACTTGGGCTTTCCTGATCTCTGCGGTTCAGTTCCACAGGTCGAACCCAATGGTAACGCCAGCCATTAGGAATCTGAGCATTCAGAGAAAAGGTGGGGCACTACAATAAGGTGTCGGTAACACACTTGCGTGCCCCCCCCCACCCACATCATCATCCCGGAGTCAGAAGATTGTGAGTTCAAGTCCCACTCCAGAAACCCGAGCACAAAAGTCCAGACTGAGGGAGTGCTGACTTTCGGAGGTGCCGACTTTCAGATGAGACGTTAAACCAAGGTCTCGGTCTGCCCTCTCAGCTGGATGCAAAAGATCCCAGGGCACTATTTCGAAGAGGAGCAGGGGAGCTCTCCCCGGTGTCCTGGGCCAATGTTTATCCTTCAACCAACACTTAAAACATATTATGTGGTCATTATCACATTACATAGGATATACAGCACAGAAACAGGCCATTCGGCCCAACCAGTCTATGCCGGGACATTGCTGATTGTGGGTCCTTGCTGTGTGCAAATTGGCTGTCTCGTTACATTACAACAGTGATTACACAATCAAAAGTACTTCATTGGCTGTAAGGCGCTATATAAAGTCTTTCTGAAATCAAATAGTTGGAGAGTTTGATCCAATTCAATTAAAAAAGAATTTTTCCTTCTTCTAGCAATTATCAATTAATTGAACTTTTGCTATCTCTTTCTGAGCCCAACTCATTTATTTCAAAAAAAATCATTAATTTGAGATTGTCCTTATATAGAAGCATCGACATTATGTGCACACTGGAGCTTTATGGAGAACCAAAAATATAAGCTGTGGCTTAATTTAAAAAAAAATGTAGCATCTATTCCACGGGCAGGTGGATGGAAATATAGCTGCAGTGGACATTTGAGAGATATGATTATTGGAGGAAATGGTGGAAAGTAATGGGGCCAATTAGCCGAATGGGAATAGCAGAGTCAGCCGCACCGTGTTGCCTTTGCCTATTTTAGGGGACTGCAGTGTCCCTCACCAGCTGCAGTGACACTCGATAGCCCTCGGGCGGACGGTTCGAAGCTCAGCACGGAAACTGCGGGCGATTTGCTTTTTGACATTTATACGCAGCGAATTAATAAGAGTCTTTAATGCAGCATTTGCAAATATATGCAGCATTACGGTTGCGATTGGACACATTGCTTCGGCTGGTCTCTGTAAACATGCAAATCGAAGCACAAATAGAGAGAGAAATGCAGGCAGTCCAAGTGCTTTGGAAAGCCTATGCTACATAGTGGCCAGGCAGGGTTAGTTTGTTATTGGCATTAATTATACAATGCAGCAGTTTGCAATTTTGTTTTTAGTTCATACATGCACTGACCTTGAATCCAGTACGTTAACAGACACACACCTTGGAGGTGGGAACACTCAAGTTTTTCTTTGATTTTCCTCAAAAAAAATAATAAATATCTAAGGGGAAATTTGCCTACGGTCTAATTCATATCTTCGTCCCAATGATTTTATTTTATTTTTTTGCTGATGTGACCAGCCCGGCTTGCGCAGGCAGAAGTGAGGAGCAGTGGATTATTTTTAAATTCAGCCAAGCAGAGGCATTTGGCTCGTCCCCCCCCCCCTATTGCAGCTGTCCATCAAAGCCGCCTGGGCTCAGCGCTTTCAGCAGAGAAGGTGGCAGGCTTCTGTCAACCAATAACAGCTCACCCGCTGATGGCCGCTTTATTAGTCCCCCGCCTCCTCTCCCCCGGGACACGTGAAAACAACAGAGACTTGGCGGATTGCAAATAGGTTCGACATGTTTTATTAACTGACAAATTACCTATTCTGTTTATTATTATCTGCTGCTGAAACCCTCATCCATGCCTTTGTTACCTCTAGACTTGACTATTCCAACGCGCTCCTGGCCGGCCTCCCACGTTCTACCCTACGTAAACTTGAGGTCATTCAAAAATTCGGCTGCCCGTCTCCTAACTCGCACCAAGTCCCGTTCGCCCATCACCCCCTGTGCTCGCTGACCTACATTGGCTCCCGGTTAAGCAGCGCCTCGATTTCAAAATTCTCAACTTTGTTTGCAAATCCCTCCATGGCCTCGCCCCTTCCTATCTCTGTAATCTCCTCCAGCCCCACAACCTCCCCCGAGATATCTGCGCTCCTCTAATTCTGGCTTCTTGAGGATCCCTGATTATAATCACTCAACCATTGGCGGCCGTGCCTTCAGCTGCCCAGTCCCTAAGCTCTGGAATTCCCGCCCTAAACCTCTCTGCCTCTCTACCTCTCTTTCCTCCTTTAAGACGCTCCTTAAAACCTACCTCTTTGACCAAGCTTTTGGTCACCTGCCCTAATTTATCCTTATGTGGATCGGTGACAAATTTTTTGTCTTAAAATACTCCTGTGAAGCTCCTTGGGACGTTTTACTACGTTAAAGGCGCTATATAAATACAAGTTGTTGTTGTTGTAATTCCATGTTGTCTGCCTATCTATCCTTACAGTCATATTTTAAACTAGAGCATAGAATCACAGCACAGAAGGAGGCCATTCAGCCCATCGTGCCTGTGCCAGTTCTTTGAAAGAGCTATCCAGTTCGTCCCGCTCCCCTGCTCTTTCCTCATAGTCCTGCAAATTTTTCCCCTTCAAGTATTTATCCAATTCCCTTTTGAAAGTTATGATTGAATCTGCTTCCACCGCCCTTTCAGGCAGTGCATTCCAGATCATAACAACCGGGCAGGAAAGTGGAGTTGAGGTCGATGATCAGCCATGATCTTATTGAATGGCGGAACAGGCTCAAGGGGCCGTATGGCCTACTCCTGCTCCTAATTCTTATGATCTTCTGTTCTTACAACTTCTATTTATCATTCTGGACCGGAATTGTCAAGGCAATCCCTGGTTTGATCACTTCCCTGTTAAGGGGGCAACCTCTTCAATAAGTGTTTGGCAAGCCTTTTATTGGTGAATGCGCGCAACACGATGATGTAAATCACGTTAGCTTTGTGTGTGTTAGTTTGGTGATAAGAAAAATCTCTCCACAAAATAAATGTGTTTTTAAAAGAACAGTGACCTTTTAAGATTGATTTTTCAAAAATAAATCCAGTGCCATATCTGGAAAGGTGATGTGTTTTCTTGAGATTGGTCTCAGTAAATATTTTTGTTAGGCAAGGGTATTAAAGGTTACAGAACCAAGGCGGGTAGATGGAGTTAAGATATAGATCAGTCATGATCTAATTGAATGGCGGAACAGGCTCGAGGGGCTGAATGGCCTCCTCCTGTTCCTATGCGCCTATTCTTCCATTGGCAGGATAGGCGCACCAATGTAAATGTTCTCGCTCAGGCCAACATCCCCAGCATTGAAGCTCTGACCACGCTCGATCAGCTCCGATGGACGGGTCACATCATCCGCATGCCCGATACGAGACTCCCAAAACAAGCGCTCTACTCAGAGCTCCGACATGGCAAGAGAGCCCCAGGTGGGCAGAGGAAACGCTTCAAGGACACCCTCAAAGCCTCCTTGAAAAAGTGCAACATCCCCACCGACACCTGGGAATCCCTGGCCCAAGACCGCACAAAGTGGAGGAGAAGCATCCAGGAAGGCGCCGAACACCTCGGGTCTCTTTGCCGGGAGCAAGCGGAAGCCAAGCGCAAACAGCGCAAGGAGCGCATGTTACCCGCCCCTTCAACCACCATCTGCCCCACCTGTGACAGAGACTGTAGGTCCCGCATTGGACTCATCAGCCACCTGAGAACTCATTTTTAATGTGGAAGCAAGTCATCCTCGGTTCCGAGGGACTGCCTAAGAAGAAGAGGATCTTCCTAACAAAAAAAAATGTCAGGCTCAGAAAAAGACCCATTGGCACAACAGGTGCCAATTGATTGATCCCAAATCCTCCCACCTACCTTCTTACCCTATCCCTTGAGCCCGTCTCTCTTGTACCGAAACCTTGCAGTTTTAAGATTCGAACCTGAGATTTTTTACGAGAGTGACAACAACACACGAGCTCCACTTAAAGAGTTACTTTACTATAAGCAGATTCAAAACTACAGCTGGAGCAATACACCAACAATGTCACAAGAGAGTATGCATACAACCACCCGCCAATGATCAGTTCGTCGTTGATTGTAGGTCCTCGTAGGCGAGATGACTGGCCAGGCCACCTCCTCCGACTGCAGTGCTGATATTTCACAATCACCGTCTTTTATACAGCTCGAGTTCTTTTCAGTATATCTCCATCACTCTGGGTGCTGCAAAGGGGGCATTCCCTCCTTTCTCTGATGTGGTAGGAGTCGGTTGAGTTGGCATTCTTCCATTGTGTACGTATCCTGAGTCCACCGGCTATTGTCAGCTATTAATGCCTTTATCCCCTTATCAGACCTCGAGGTCACTTAAACAATGTCTGAGAGGGTTGCAAAGTTTGCAGAAGTGATCAGCAAACCATTAGGTCACTTTACACATTGTGCAAAGGTTCGTTAATTAACGGTTTGTTTCCTCATTTCCAGACACAGGCATCTTGATTGTAGCACTGTGGCCCCCCCCACTCAGCCTGATATCATTATCTGGTCTTATTAGTAGTTGGAAAATAACAAGGTTATTCTCAGAATGTTTCAGATCAGCAAGTTGAAAGAGGTTTACCCATGAACACTGCTCTCAGCTTCTCAAGGCATGCTGGTAATTTTGGTCAAGACATTATTAACTCATTATAGACTGCGATCCTGTCTTACACTCTCCAGACTTGCCTCTACTGTCTGCTTCAATGGCCTTCCCTAAGAAAGAAAGACTTGCATTTATACGGCGCCCTTCACGACCTCATGACATCCCAAAGTGCTTTACTGCTAATGAAATACTTTGGAAGTGCAGTCACCGTTGTAATGTAGGAAACGCCACAGCCAATTGGTGCACAGCAAGCTCCCACACACAGCAACGTGATAATGACCAGATAATCTGGTTCTAGTCATTATTCCACAAGATTGAAAACATAAGAAAGCGTGGACTGGGGAAAAAAAAGCCATTAAGCCAGCAAACCCCCATTCCCTTTACTGGACGGTATACAAGTTGCATTGTCACGGCTTCTTACCTTATTTAAGTTGCCTGAGGGAGACGGTTAATCAGTTCAACGAGCTAAAACTGTGAACGCCCTCCAGATAATTTCTCCTAAATAATGTGCCACTTAACGCTCCATAAAACGACTTGCTCATCTCTGCCCAGATTTACCTTGTTACTTTCAATTCCAATTCTAAAAAAAGAAAGAACTTGCATTTATATAGCGCCTCTCACGACCCCAGGACGTCCCAAAGCGCTTTACAGCCAATGAAGGACTTTTTGAAGTGTAGTCACTGTTGTAATGTGGGAAAAGCGGCAGCCAAATTTCCCACAGCAAGCTCCCACAAATAGCAATCTGATAATGACCAGATAATCTGTTTTTAGCGATGTTGGTTGAGGGATAAATGTTGGCCAGGACACCGGGGTGAACTCTCCTGCTCTTCTTCGATCTTTTATGTCCACTTGAGAGGCCAGCCGGGGCCTCGGTTTAATGTCTCATCTGAAAGCTGGCACCTCCGACAGTGCCGCACTCCCTCAGTACTGCACTGGAGTGTCAGCCTGGATTTTGTGCTCAGGTCTCTGGAGTGCGACTTGAACCCACAAAGTTCTGCCTTCTAGCCAGATAACCATCCCACAAAGAGTTTATCGGTTTTGGCATTGACTGTCTCTGATGAAGGCGTATTCTGCACAGCAACTAGTTTGGAGGAAAAATTTCTACAAATCACTAGTCCCACATGAAGCTCAACTATTTTGTACTTGTACAATAGCAAAATACTGCGGATGCTGGAAATTTGAAATAACCACAGAAAATGCTGGAAACACTCAGCAGGTCAGGCAGCATCTGTGGAGAGAGAAACAGAGGCACCCTTCCCTCACCTTCACATGGTCCATCTCCGACTCTTCCCTTCCCTTCCTCGACTTCTCTGTCTCCATTTCTGGGGATAGGCTATCGACGAACATCCACTATAAACCCACTGACTCCCACAGCTACCTGGACTACACTTCCTCCCATCCCACTTCCTGTAAGGACTCTATTCCATTCTCCCAGTTTCTCTGTCTCCGCCGCATCTGTTCTGACGATGCCACCTTCCATACCAGTGCTTCCAAAATGTCTTCCTTTTTCCTCAACCAAGGATTCCCCTCTACCGTGGTTGACATGGCCCTCAACCGTGTTCGTTCCATTTCCCACACTTCTGCCCTCACCCCTGCCCCTCCCTCCCGGAACCACGATAGGGTTCCCCTTGTCCTCACCTTTCACCCCACCAGCCTCCACATTCAACGGATCATCCTCCACCATTTCCACTACCTCCAGCGTGATCCCACCACCAAACACATCTTCCCCTCACCTCCCCTTTCAGCATTCTGAAGGAACCGCTCCCTCCTCGATACCCTGGTCCACTCCTCTACCACCCCCAGCACCCCTTCCCCTTCGCCCAGCACCTTCCCGTGCAGGCACAGGAGATGCAACACCTGCCTTGTTACCTCCTCCCTTCCCACTGTCCAGGGCCCCAAACACTCCTTCCAGGTGAAACAGCGATTTACTTGCACTTCTTACAATTTGGTATACTGTATTCGCTGCTCACGATGCGGTCTCCTCTACTCTGGGGAGACCAAACACAGATTGGGTGACCGCTTTGCGGAACACCTCCGTTCAGTCCGTAAGCGTGACCCCGAGCTTCCAGTCACCTGTCACTTTAATTCTCCGCTCCACTCTCACTCTGATCTCTCTGTCCTCGGCCTCTTGCATTGTTCCAACGAAGCTCAACGTAAGCTCGAGGAACAGCACCTCATCTTTCGATTAGGCACTTTACAGCCTTCTGGACTCAACATCGAGTTCAACAATTTCAGACTATAACCTCGGCCCCTATATTTTTTTTCTCTTTTTTTCTCACATGGTAGCTGTTGATGATTCTTCCATCACCATTTACACCTCATCTAGAGTCATCTTTTGTTTCTTAACTCGTCCTGTTACCTTCTCCTTTTGCCTTGCATCATCATCCCTTTTGTCAGTCAATCTCTCCTGCCTTCCATCCTATCACAGACATTCCCTTTGCTTCTTTCCTCCCCTCCTCCCTGCCCCTGCTTAAAAATCTGTTACTTCTCCAACCTTTTCCAGTTCTGATGAAGGGTCATCGACCCGAAACGTTAACTCTGTTTCTCTCTCCTCGATGCTGCCTGACCTATTTTGTACTTGTGTCTTCTTATGTGATCACAACTGAGGTCTAGGTGAAAAAAAACCTACTTACATCAAGTTATCCAGTCCTTTCATCATTGTAAAGACCTGGGTTACATTGCCTCTCAATCTCTTTCCTCCAATGAATACAATTTTAGTTCTATCAGCCCATGATTTTAATTTGGAGTTTTAAGTCCCTGGATCATATTGCAATTCTTCTCGGAACCCTCTCTGATGCACCCATTTCCTTGTGAAGGCAAGGTGCTAGCAGCGTTCCAAATGTGGCCACACCATTCAGTTATAAACAACTTGAATGACCTGTTTTGATTTGTGATTAACATTACGAATTGTAATTTGTAATTACGATTAAGATAAGATTGAGATTATCTGATGACCTGATTTACCTTGTATGTAACAGCCTCACACTGACGAAATACGTCAGTATATGAACAATGTCTCAGCAATGACATAAAATTTCCCCTTTTCCACATTCCTCAATGGAAAAGCATCCATTATATACACACGCCCCTTATTTCCTGAAGAAATATGCATTAACTTACACTTCTCAACATTAAACTCTATTTACCATTCCTTACCCCTTCTGCTTGATTTGTCCAGATTTATTTCCAAACTTTCGGCCTCTCCTACACTGGACACTTGAATACATAGCTTGGCATCGTCAGCTAATTTTATAACATTGCACTCGCAGTACCTGCTTCCCTATAAGCTATGACCAATATAAAAAAAACAGGATCTTGTGAAACTCTTGCCCTCAGATCCACCTCTCTTCATTTATCATCTTCTTCTGCCTTCTATTGCTTACCCGATTTTCTATCCAGATTGGCCAGGAATTTGTGGTCCCGATGACAGTGAACTGGCAGCGTTCGCCGTCATTCCGCCTTTGAAACTGACCGCAATTTCGGGATTTAGCGCATGCACAGCCTAACGTGGAAATCCCAAAGTCGCGGTCTGTCATTCACTGCCCCGACACAGGCTGCGCTGTGCTCTCTACCTCCCCCCTTCCCCCCCACCCCTGCCATCCCCCCCCCACCCCCAACCACAGAGCCAGCAATCAGTGAAATCTCTCAAATCAGGGAAACTGACGAAAACTTTGACTCTTCCACAGTAAATTCCCCACTAAAAGTTAGACCCAAAGGGATTAGGTGTAACCGGGGTTTTAACAGGGTATTGACTGCTTAACAAAGGTTATGGACCTGAAAAACTAATTTTAATTTTGTACATTGTCAAATTTATCCATTTTAATAAAAATTAAAATTTTTAAGAAACTTTAAAAAAAATATATAATTTTTTTTAAGTTTGCTCATCTTTATTTCAGGTTTGCCTTTTCCCCCATGTGAAAGCCCCAATCTTTGTTTTGCTCTCTCTAACATTTTTTAAAAGTTAGAATTTCAGGAGCTTTTTCACTTCCTGGTTTGCTGTCGGTGAGAATTCTGCGTTTTGATTGGCTGCTTAGACAGCTTGTTGACGTCACAGCAGCTCGCACTAGGGGATTCCCACTGTACTACGTTGATTTCAACTACGCGTCGGAAGCCCGAAATTCTCGACACAGAGATCGCGAGATCTTTGTGCGAAGCTTACTTCGGGGCCAGCGGCGACCGCCTTTGCTTCGCCGCTGACCGCAAATTCCGTGCCATCGTTATTTTGCCAGCAATGTCACACACATTTACCTTCTTTAAAAGCCTCAGATGGGGAACTTTATCAAATGCCTTCTGGAAATCTAATATAGTATGTCCACTGTATATCCCTTATTGATTAATTTCATAGCTTTCTGAAAGAATTTTAGTAATTAGTGAGGCGACCTGTTGCTTCTAAAACTGCGTTGACCTCCCCTTGTAGCTATTATATACTTTAGATGAACATCTTATACATTACTGTCCAGCATTTCCCCAACTATAGATGTCAGACTAACTGGCCTATAATTAGCTGCCTCATGTCACACTCCTTATTTGAATATTGGGACTACGTGGGTAACCTTCCAGTCCTCAGGATCATAGAATCATAGACGATAGGAGCAGGAGTAGGCCATTCGGCCCCTCTAGCCTGCTCCGCCATTCAATGCGATCATGGCTGATCAACCCTGTATTTATGGAACTCTTGAAAGTATCTCTCTCATTTCTTAAAAGGGTATAAAAACAACAAAAGTACAGTAACTTATATTTATATGGTATCTTTCAGATAAGAAACATCCCATGGTTCTTCATAGGTGGAGCCATGATCGCTGAGCAGCAATTATGAGAGATTAGGGGCGATAACTAAAAACATAGTTGAGGGTAAAGAAGAGATTTAGGGAGAGAGTTCCCGAAAGCAGGGTTGTGATGGCTGAAGATTCTCCCACAGATGGTGGATCACAGTTCAGTGCAGTACGGAGGGAGCGCTGCACTATTTCAGATGCTGTCTTCGGATGAGACTTTAAACCGAGGCCCTGTCTGCTCTCTCAGGTGGACGTAAAAGATTCCACGGCACTATTTTGAAGAAGAGCAGGGGAGTCTCCCCGGTGTCCTGGCCAATATTAATCCCACAACCAACATCACTAAAACAGATTATCCGGTCATTATCACATTGCTGTTTGTGGGACCTTGCTGTGCGCAAATTGGTTGCCACGTTTCCTACATTTCAACAGTGACTACACTTCAAAAGTACTTCATTGGCTGTAAAGCACTTTGGGACATCCTAAGGTCCTGAAAGACTCTATGTAAATGGAAGTCTTTCTTTAATGGGGGGGTGGTAACATACCATAGACCAGTGTTGGTAGAGAAAAAGTTGCATATCGGGACATAGGGCTGGAGAAGATTGCAAAGCTGGGGTGGAGTAAGGCCATGTGAGGATTTGAAGACAAGGACATAGATTCCGATATCCATATGGTGGAGGTGGCGGAGATATTGAATTTAGCAAGGACAGAGTGATGGGTGTGCGAGACTTTGTGCAGAATATGAAGCACATCAGAGAGTTCTGGATGAGCTGGAATTTATGTCGGGTGAATCTGGAGATGCCACCAAGATATTGGAGAAATTGAGCTTGAAGATAATAAAGGAATGGAGAAGGTTTCCGCGGAGATAGCGATGAAGTTGGGGGATATAGGATGACAGTATTCGGGAGGTGGAAGAAGCAGTTTTGGTGATAGACCAGATATGGAGTTTGGAGTGAAGTAGGACTCAGGACACTGAGATTGCACAGCGCTGGATTCAGTCCGAGTGAGCAGCCAGGGAAGGGGACAGAATCAGTGCTTGAGCTGTGAAATTTTAAGCAAAACACAACGGGCTGGATTTTGAGGTAAGAATAACGGTGAGGCTGTCCGGGCCATTGACTTTGATCCTACCAATGGTGGGCTTAGGGAAGATCTGGCGTATCCAGGACAGGTGCCCTTTTTGGGTTCCGCCAGGACCACTCAGCTCCAAACCTCATTACAACCATGGTGCAAACATGGACCAAAGAGCTGAATTCCAGTGGTGAGGTGAGAGTGCCTTCCCTTGACATCAAGGCAGCATTTGACTGAGTGAGGCATCAAGGAGCCCTAGTAAAGCTGAAGTCAATGGGAATCAAGGGGAAAACGCTCCACTGGCTGGAGTCATACCTCGCACAAAGGAGGATGGTTGTGGTTTTTGGAGGCCAATCATCACAGCCGCAGGACATCGTTGCAGGCGTTCCTCAGGGCAGTGTCCTCGGCCCAACCATCTTCAGCTGCTTTATCAATGACCTTCCCTCCAACATAAGGTCAGAAGTGGGGATGTTCACTGATGATTGCACAGTGTTCAGTTCCATTCACAACTCCTCAGATAATGAAGCAGTCCATGCCCACATACAGGAAGACCTGAACAACATCCAGGCTTGGGCGGATCAGTGGCAAGTAATATTCGCGGCACAAAAGTGCCAGGCAATGATTATCTCCAACAAGGGAGAGTCTAACCACCGCCCCTTGACATTCAATTACATTACCATCGCCGAATCCCCCACCATCAACATCCTGGGGGGTCACCATTGACCAGAAACTTAACTGGACCAGCCACATAAATACTGTGGCTACAAGAGCAGGTCAGAGGCTGGGTATTCTGCGGTGAGTGTCTCACCTCCTGACTCCCCAAAGCCTTTCCACCATCTACAAGGCACAAGTCAGGAGAGTGATGGAATACTCTCCACTTGCCTGGATGAGTGCAGCTCCAACAACACTCAAGAAGCTCAACACCATCCAGGACAAAGCAGCCCGCTTGATTGGCACCCCATCCACCACCTTGAACATTCACTCCCTCCACCACCGGCGCACTGTGGCTGCAGTGTGTACCATCTACAAGATGCACTGTAGCAACTTGCTAAGTCTTCTTTGGCGGCACCTCCCAAACCCACGACCTCTTCCACCTAGAAGGACAAAGGCAGCAGGTGCATGGGAACACCATCACCTCCAAGTTCCCCTCCAAGTCACACACCATCCTGACTTAGAAATATATCAGCCATTCCTTCATCGTCGCTGGGTCAAAATCGTGGAACTCCCTCCCTAAAAGCACTGTGGGAGTAACTTCACCGCAAGGACTGCAAGGTTCAAGAAGGCGGCTCACCAGCACCATCTCAAGGGCAATTAGGAATGGGCAATAAATACTGACCTTGCCAGTGACGCCCAATCCCAGGAACGAATAAAAAAAGTAATTGTACACAATACCCTATCCCAGTGCTTTAAACACATCCATGTAAACAATGACACGTACAGTGCATGAACTGTGTGCAATGCCAGAGGAGATCGACTAATTTGCATGACGTATAATATATTATATAAGTGGTTTGTACAAGTAAATTCAGATAAATGTACACTGACAACACCCAGCTCTACCTCACCACCACTTCTCTCGACCCCTCCACGGCCTCTAAATTGTCAGACTGCTTGTCCGACATCCAGTTCTGGATGAGCAAAAGTTTTCTCCAATTAAATATTGGGAAGACCGAAGCCATTGCTTTCGGTCCCCGCCACAAACTCCGTTCCCTAGCCACTGACTCCATCCCACTCCCTAACACCTGTCTGAGGCTGAACCACACTGTTCGCAACCTTGAGCTTCCGAGCACATATCCGCAGCATAACTAAGACCGCCTATTTCCACCTCCATAACACCACCCGTCTCCGCCCTTGCCTCAGCTCATCCGCTGCTGAAACCCTCATTCATGCCTTTGTTACCTCTAGACTTGACTATTCCAACGCACTCCTGGCTGACCTCCCACATTCCACCCTACGTAATCTTGAGGCCATCCAAAACTCGGCTGCCCATGTCCTAACTCGCACCAAGTCCCGTTCACCCATCACCCCTGTGCTTGCTGACCTACCTTGGCTCCCGGTTAAGCAACGCCTCGATTTCAAAATTCTCATCCTTGTTTTCAAATCCCTCCATGGCCTCGCCCCTTCCTATCTCTGTAATCTCCTTCAGCCCCACAACCTCCCGAGATATCTGCGCTCCTCTAATTCTGCCCTCTTGAGCATCCCTGATTATAATCGCTCAACCATTGGTGGCCGTGCCTTCTGTTGCCTGGGCCCTAAGCTCTGGAATTCCCTGCCTCAACCTTTCCGCCTCGCTACCTCTCTTTCCTCCTTTAAGACGCTCCTTAAAACTGACCTCTTTGACCAAGCTTTTGGTCACCTGCCCTAATTTCTCCTTATGTGGCTCGGTGGCAATTTTTTTTGTCTTATAATACTCCTGTGCAGCGCCTTAGGACGTTTTACTACGTTAAAGGCACTATATAAATGCACGTTGTTGTTGTTGTTGTTGTATGTTTAAATGACATCAGCTTACTCCCAAATATGCATGAGCCTATGAGTAATCACAAGGTATGTTATAATTTAATGTAAATCATATGATTAAGAGCCAAAATGCCCTTCGGCATGACGACTTTGAGCATCTACAGATTTATCAGACACTTTATTGAATGACAGTTAAGGCCCTTTTCCCTATGAAGGTATTAAACGCGGGGCTGGGAGTAAGCAGCAAGCTTCAGTTGTGCTCCTTCTCCTCCTGCCCATGAATAGAATACTAAACGCTTTAAACAGAACTTTCTAAACAAAACATTTTGAGATGCCAGTCAGGCATGGAGAAGGGCGCCTTACATTCAGTGCCTGTGAAAAGCATGTCCCTCTAAATAAATCATTAGCTTCACAGAGATGGTTCGGCAGTGCCAAGGGTCCATCGCGACAGTGCAGCATCCTGCGAATTGCAACCAGGAATGACATAGTTCTCAGTCCTTCAGAGCAACACCCGCACACCCGTCTCCGCACTATAAACATACAATAACATGAGGGGCTCAGCCCTGCGCCGTGGCTCTGTGTCTACCTGGTGCACTTTTTGCTTTCTTGTACGTCTTCTCACAGCCCCTAGGTACAAAGCTGAACACACCAGGACTGCGCGGGTACTCCCACAACTCATAGCTTCTTGTTAGTTGCTGGTTATGAGGGGGAGTGAGTTGGCCGGGTGCAGCTCTTCCTGGGAAAAATTCCCCGAATCTCCACATTAATGGGCGTGCCGTGATTTGCTGAGCTCGTACCACAATTTTTACATATTAAATGTCTCAAAGGCTTGTTTCTGAGCCCATCGAAGCAATAACAAATCACCTGCCCTACTGAGAATCTAATCTGACCTACTTCCCAGTTTCGCATCCTTCTATCTCTGATTTTTCAATTTCTGAGTCGGTTTAGTTTGTATTTAATCTCATTCTAAAGAAAAACTATCAGGACAAACATCCTGAGTTACAAGCTTGGAGTTAAAAATGATTGGAATTATAAAATCGCCCCTTCTTCTGTCGTCCTTTATCTAATCGTTACGAAAGATATGGTTAAAATGTATCTTAGTGAGGTCGGATTGTACAACCAGCATCTTTTGATAGCGGAAGAATAAGTTTCCATCTTGGAAGTGAAATTATTACGAAGAGAAATTCTTGAAATTATTTAGGGGAGGATGTGGAGCAAAGGCAGGAAAATGGAGTTGAGATGCAGATCAGCCATTGAATGGTGGAGCAGGCCTGAGGGGCTGAACGGCCATGTCCTGTTCCTAATGGTCCTATGAAATTAAAGGTAAGGCCAGGACTGCTTGGGTATTAGGCTGGTTTTGAACAGAACAAATTGTCACGGCCAAGAACTGAAGATAGTCTTGCTATTAACCTTGGTAGAACAAGGACCTGGCCCATTTTCTGACTCTAGTCCTTCTGATATTGGAGTCTCTCGGCTACTATCGGAACACACACTGTACGACATGCATTGTATCAACGCACAAGGCCAAACCTGTATAACATGCGCAAATGTTCTTAGTTCACAATCAGCTGCTTCCTTCGTTCTCTGCGAGTTTTCTCCTCTCCGTCAGAAGGCGACGACTGGGGTGCAGCAGGGGGGTCACCTGGATAGAAGCCAAGAGTGGGACTCCAGACCAATTTTCCCCTCTGTAACCCTGAGGTCAAATGTAGATACCCCATCACGAACCTGGATAAGATCCTGTTAACAAGGACTGAACCTGCGACCTTCTTGGTCCTCGTAACCCCTTAAACATCCGAGCCATCAGGGGAGCGGCTTCAATAAGTTACTTTACAAAGAAAATTGTTTAGAACAGCTTTGATGGGGGCGATTTTGTTAATGGGGGCGCGTTGGAGGCGGGACTGTTGCTTGGCAGGTCGATGCCCCGCCTCCATCGATTTGTGGCCAACCCATGCTATTTTCCCTTGATTGACCTTGTTAAGCCCGCCCAGCGGGCCTAGCAGGCCAATCAAGGGAAAGCCGGTTGCAGAGCACGTCAACGTATGACGTTTCATCTGTCAAAATTTTTGACAGATGAATTGTCATCGTTTGACAGCTCTGTGAAGCTGTCAAACAGTGATATTCTCTGCAGTTTGATGAGGTCTTGAATTTAAGACCTCATCAACCTTCTTTCTTTTACAGAAATGAGATGGTTGTTGCATCTGAGAATGCAACGGCCATCTCTCATCTGCAACACGGAGGTCCGAGACTCACCGCATAGACACCAACTGAAGCCTGCAGGAAGAAACAAAGGTAAGTACATTTTTAAAAACACTTTGCACTTACCTCAGATACTCACCTCTCCACTCTTGCACCCATCACTTACCTTCACAGCACACTTCCCCCCCCCCCCCCCCCACCCGACCCCCGCAGACCCAGTACTCGCCTCGCTGAGCTGGCGGGTTTTGGAGCCTTCGGGAAGCCCGCACTTGTGAGGGCAAAAAGGGGATAATCCTATTTTCTGCCAAGACGGCATGGAGGCGGGTTGGGCACCCGCCCCCAAATTCTGCCATTTTCCCGGCAGTCCCGCCTCCCCAGGGCTGGCAAAATTGCCCCCGATGTGTCAGATGTCTGATTTTTTTTTTCTGATACAGTTGCTCAGATTTTACACGGTCAATCATCATTGAAGAAAAATCTTCTGTCTCGACACATGAATTGCCCACACCTTCAGACACAGGGTCAGAACAATAGCAAGTCATTGCGATAGTGGTGGGGGAGAGGAAAGACCCTGGTGTGATGGAAAGACGCTTGGATACGAGACATGCATCTGCACCCTTGTGGGGAACAACAACACCTTGCATTTATATAGCGCCTTTAATGTAGTAAAACGTCCCAAGGCGTTATCAAACAAAATTTGGTACTGAGCCACATAAGGAGATATTAGGACAAGTGACCAAAAGCTTGGTCAAAGAGGTAGGTTTTAAGGAGCGACTTAAAGGAAGAGAGAGAGGTAGAGAGGCAGAGAGGTTTAGGGAGGGAATTCCAGAGCTTAGGGCCCGGGCAGCTGAAGGCATGGCCGCCAATGGTGGAGCGATGAAAATCGGGGATGCGCAAGAGGCCAGAATTGGAGGAGCGCAGAGACCTCGGAAGGTTGTAGGGCCGGAAAAGGTTACAGAGATAGGGAGGGGCGAGGCCATGGAGGGATTTGAAAACAAGGATGAGAATTTTAAAATCGAGGCGTTGCCGGACCGGGAGCCAAAGTAGATCAGCGAGCACAGGAACAGACATTTGAGTGTATAATTGGACAATGGGAAGCGATCTGTCACATGGAGCTCGATAATCCGAGCACAACACTCATACCCACTTCAGAATTTGTTCGAAGTGGTGACTTTTTACGTGGAATAATCTGTTATGTACTCCATTTTTTTGTCCCGTGTACATTCCATTTACTGGATTTTGCATTCCAGACAGCTTCCTGCCCCAATCAAAAGTGTTTTTTTTTTAAAAAGTTCTTATCAACGTGAAGGATTGTGATGCTGGGAAATGGAATGTCTTGCACTTCTTTTACTCTGAGCTGGTGTCAGGGACGTGCAGGTCGGGTGCTGCATGGGTTCGATTTGAGTAATGTTCAGAATGCTCCGACAATGTTCCTTAACCTGACCCTCAAAAGAGCATCCCCCCCACCCCCGCTCCCCCCCACTAACTGTACCAGTGACATTTTCCCATTTCCCACATCATGTGGCCCTCTCTGAGTGAGACTGGCAAGGCAGTGCCAATTAGTGCTGGATTATGGGCAGTTTTCTGTCACGTACTCCTGCTGATAAAGAACTGGACTGAGCCGTTCCCTTGTCTGAATCGTGTGTCCCTTGTGTAGATTGAGAAACAGCTGTTTCTCAGCAAGAGGGGGGTCGCATTTAAAGCAAGGGGCTGTCTATTCACGTGAATGGCGAGAATCTACTTAGCCGGGGACCCACGAGCTATCGCTGAATTAAAAGCCGCATCTTTTAGCTAATTAATAAAAGCAGGGGATATATGTGCAACAGGGTTCCTGAGCCCTCACAGCCTGAGGCCCTTGTCAATGCCAAGTTCAGGCACAAATGTGCGAGACATAAAAAAACAAAAGCAAACTTCTGCGGAGGCTGGAACTCTCAAATAAAAGCAGAAAATGCTGGAATCGCTCAGTCGGTCAGGGAGCGTCTGTGGAGAGAGAAACAGAGTTAATGGGGTGAATTTTAACCCCAAAACAGATGGGTTGTGGTCGGGTGAGATGCAAAAAAAAAAGATCTGTGGAGAGAGAAACAGAGTTTAATGCTTCACATCGGTGACCTTTCACCAGTTCTGACGAAGGGTCATCGACCTGAAACGTTAACTCTGTTTCTCTCTCCACGATGCGGAGATGCCGGTGTTGGACTGGGGTGGACAAAAATGAGAAGTTGCACAACACCAGGTTATAGTCCAACAGTTTTATTTGAAATTACGAGCTTTCGGAGCGCTGCTCCTTCGTCAGGTAAAGTGAGGGAATACAAATACACCTCATTGTCTTAGCTGGATTCTGCTGTGTCTTTGATGTAATTCCTTCCTGACTGATTGTATCTCTGCAGACACATTGTTCTCTGTCTATATATACTTTGTATCTGATTTGTATTCCCTCACTTTACCTGACGAAGGAGCAGCGCTCCGAAAGCTCGTAATTTCAAATAAAACTGTTGGACTATAACCTGGTGTTCTGCGACTTCTCATTTCTCTCTCCACAGATGCTGCCTGACCTGCTGAGTGTTTCCAGCGATTTCTGTTTTTTTAATGGGCGAGGCATAGTGGAGTACATCAAAAGGAGTTTACTTAGACACAGCAACAGGTTAGCAAGCACGACAGTGGGCTCGACTGAATACAGCAACACAACAAAGAATCAAATAAAACAACTGAAATCAGGCCATGGCTGACACTCCTGTACAACAACCGTTTGTAATAATAGTGCAATTACTAGAATCAGGGATGAGCGACTTCAATTATGTGGAGAGACTGGAGAAGCTGGGCTTGTTCTCCTTAGAGCAGGGAAGGTTAAGGGAAGATTTAATAGAGGTGTTCAAAATCATGAACGGTGTTGATAGAGTCAATAGGGAGAAACTATTTCCAGTGGTTGGAGGGTCGATAACCAAAGGACACAGATTTAAGATAATTGGCAAAAGAACCAGAGGGGAGACGAGGAGAACTTTTTTGCGCTGTCAGTTGTTGTGATCGATGGTCGATGCATCGCCTCCTCCTCCTCCACTTCTTCCCGCCCAGGTGGTAGGAATGGCTGGTCACTCAGTACAGCCAAGTTACGGCAGCAGACAACCACAAATCTGGAAACACGGTATGGGGTGTGACATGAATCTGTCATTCATGAAAGAAAGACTTATGAAATAAAAACCACAGAAAACACTGGAAAAACTCAGCAGGCCAGGCAGCATCCGTGGAGAGAGAAACAGAGTTAACGTTTCAGGTCGAAGACCTTTCGTCAGAACTGGAAAAAAGCAGGAAATGAAATAGATTTAAAGCAAGGATAAAGCTGGGAAAAGGGGGAGGGGATGAAAGAACAAAAGGGAAGGTCAGTGGTGGGATAGAAAGCAGGAGAGATTAAGAGACATTAAGAGATATTCAAGGCAAGAGGAGGTGTTAATGTGACAGGTTGAGGCTAGATGAAGTGTGAAATGCGCTGGCAGAATGAAGGACAGCTGCCAGCTTCTGGGAGGGAAGAAAAAAGGCCAAACAAAAGGGTGGATGAAAAAATAAAATAAAAAAATTATATATATATATGTGATAGGGGCCGGGGTTATGATCCTGCTGAGTTTTTCCAGCGTTTTCTGTTGTTATTTCGGATTTCCAGCATCCGCAGTATTTTGCTATCTTATGAAATAATACTGAGTGGCCTGCGGGTGGCGCTGTCCAGGGAGAGTATAAATACTCGGGCACGAGCCCAGCTTGCGCAGGACATTCTTAACAGGAACTATAAAAGGACACAACTAGACCTCCATGTTGTAAAACAGTTGATTAAAGCTTTGTTTAACGCTTAGACCAAGTGCCTAGTAGTTTTCTTACGTCAGAGCTCCTCCTGAAGAGCAGCGGAAGCGTTGCTTGAGCACGCCGATGGTCCGCTCAATGATATTTCTGGTGGCGGTATGGCTTCTCCTTGTTGGCATTCTCTGCGTCTGTGGCCGGGTTCACCAAGAAGCCATCCTCTGACCTGACGGTCTAGTTGGAATAAAGGCAGCACAGAGGACTGGTGCAGGATGAATGAGTCAGGAAACCCGGGCATAGCCTTGCCTGTGGTCGCGAGCAAACTGCGCATTCGGGGAGTGATATCCCTTTCTGTTGAGAAAGGTGGTAAGCTGATGACAGGGAACGTGCAGGGCAATGTAGGTGCAGTCGATGGCACCTTGCGCCCTGGGGAAGCCTGCAATGCGGGCGAAGCCTAATGCTCTCTTGTCCTGCTTAGCTCAGTCCATGGGGAATGAGTTCCTCCTGGTGTAGAGCGTCTCGGTCACCTGCCTGAGATAGCGGAAACTGCGACAAGTCGTTGATGCCACCTGCTGCAGCCTGGAACGACCCCGTGGCATAAAGGTTAAGGGCCACGGTGACCTTTGCAGCCACAGACAGTGCGGTCAATGTCCTGGTTTGGGGCTGCAGTCGTGGCTTCAGCAGGTGACGTAGCTCGGTGACAGCCTCCCTGATGAAGAGCAAGCCCCTCAGACATTGCTCCTCGGTGAAGTTCACGCAGGAGAAGTGCTCCCTGAAGACCCGCTCTGAGTGTGGACCTCCTGCGCAGTGACCGCCTCCTCCTCCCATCTTCTCCCAGCTGCACCTGCTCTCTCCTGCCATTCTCGCGGCTCCCCCTCATCCTCCAGTCCCAAAGGCAGACTGACTAGACCTCCCATGAGTGGAATACACTCTGCAAAGCAAACAAAAGCAGTCCAGCACCCGCACAAAGTTGTTACCAGAACTCAGAATTCACTTGTGGAAAAGTGGAAAATAGCCACCCCCCCAAAAACAAAATCTCAGAAGTTAACTAGCGGCCTAAAAGGACAAACTAGCAAATGACCTGTGTGGAGGGGATAAACCCTTTAAATAACGCTACTGCAAGGTCCTTGCTGACTGTCAGGGCCATAAGCTGCTGGGTGAGTTTAACACGTGGTGAGTCAGGCACTGGGGCAGCCCAAGATCACAAAATGGCACGACAACAAGCACAGGACCCTCAGTATAAATATGTTAATGACGTTTTTTTGAATGCGTTTGGCGAGTGCCCTGGACACCTTTGGTGCCAATATGGTGGGCGGCCCACTTCCGGCAGGGGCCAACAAGAGCAACTTTGAAACTCATAAATTGGAACAGTGAAGTAAGGCTCAACAATATTACTGAAATAGCAGCAGAAAGTGCTGAAAACACTCAGCGGGTCAGGCAGCATCGAAGAGAGGAGAAACAGAGTCAACGTTTCGGGTCGAGGACCCTTCGTCGGGTTCGACCAGAAACGCTGACTCTGATTCTCCTCTCTTCGATGCTGCCTGACCTGCTGAGTGTTTCCAGCACTTTCTGTTGTTATTTCAGATTTCCAGCATCCGCAGTATTTTGCTATTGTATTAACAATATTACTACTAGTAGTGACCATTTTTGATAAATGAATCTTATTTAAACTAAATTCAAATGTAAACCACAAATAAGAATTTAAGTGAGTGCACTAGCTGTGATCCGACTCCCCTTTGCACTTGATTACAGTGTATTATACTTTTGACCATTCGGACCACAACTAAGGCACTCATTTAAGCTCTTACATTATCTGTCTATCTATCTATTTAATCAATCTAATCCATTTATCTATCTGCCTATCTATGCAGTGGATAATTGAACGCCAGCTAAGGCAGTAGTTGTAATTGAATTAACTCATATAAGGATAAAAGGTAATCAACCCAGGTTCAAGCACCACTCTAGAAACTTGAGTAGCATAATCTGTCACTTCCGTGCAGTCCTGAGGGAGCACTGCACTGTTGGAGGTACCGTCTTTTAGATGAGACATTAAACTGAGACCCCGTCTGCCCTCTCAGATAGACATTAAAATCCTGTGTCACTATTTGAAGGAGGGCAGGGGAGTTCTCCCGGTGTCCTGGCCCATATTTAATCCCTTAACCAACGGCATTAAAACAGATTATCTGGTCATTATCTCGTTGCTGTTTGTAGGATCTTGCTGTGCGCAAATTGGCTGCTGTGTTTCCTACATTACAACTGCGACTCTTCTTCTTAGGCAGTCCCTCGGAACCAAGGATGATTTGCTTCTACATTAAAAATGAGTTCTCAGGTGACTGATGAGTCCAATGCGGGACCTACAGTCTCTGTCACAGGTGGGGCAGACGGTGGTTGAAGGGGCGGGTGGGTGGGGTGCTTGGGTTGACGTGCGCTCCTTGCGCTTGGCTTCCGCTTGCTCCCGGCGAAGAGACTCGAGGTGTTCGGCGCCTTCCCGGACGCTTCTCCTCCACTTTGTGCGGTCTTGGGCCAGGGATTCCCAGGTGTCGGTGGGGCTGTTGCGCTTTTTCCAAGGAGGCTTTGAGGGTGTCCTTGAAGCATTTCCTCTGCCCGCCTTTTGGGGCTCTCTTGCCGCGTCGGAGCTCCGAGGAGAGCGCTTGTTTTAGGCTGTGACTAGACTTCAAAAAGTACTTCATTGGCTGTGACACGCTCTGGGACGTGGAAGGCGCTATATAAATGCAAGTTCTTCCTTTAAATGAAGAGAACATTTATTAGGATCAGGAAAAGTAATTGGACCCAACAAGGCCATCCTTTCTGACAGAGATCAACCCTATCTGCCCACCTCCTCAGCATATTCCTCAATCATTTCTCTCTCCAGGGACACATCCAATTACCTCTTAAACCATTAATAATGTCTGCCTCAGTGTCCTTTCTTGCCAACCTGTTCAACAACACTATTACACTCTGGGTGAAAGAAAAATGCTGCCTGACTTCCTTTCTTCCTCATAACCGCCTGATTTCGAACCGCTATTCAATTCCTTCAACTTATTGATCAATTTGCCTGGATTAATTTCCCCGATTTCCTTCGTAACCGTGGGCTGTCAAGGGCAATGTCATTTTTAAAAAGCGGTTTCTACACGGAACTTGAGCCAGAGATCCCCCCCCCCTCCCCCCCAGATTTGAATCAATGTGTAAAATGCGCCACGAAAGTGTGGTGCTGAGCCTTGTCTCCCAGGGAAGGTGCCAAGA
This sequence comes from Squalus acanthias, assembly GCA_030390025.1. Taxonomy (NCBI): domain Eukaryota; kingdom Metazoa; phylum Chordata; class Chondrichthyes; order Squaliformes; family Squalidae; genus Squalus; species Squalus acanthias. The sequence continues at coordinate 169,393,095 of CM059428.1, read as the reverse complement.
TCCAGTCCTGGCCGGCCTGTGTGCTGAGTTGGTTCATCTCTGCCAGGTCATTTGTGATAGGGCTTTAATTGCCCTCAGTACCCTGGGCTTCAGAGAAGAAACAGGGTCGGGGTTCCCAGTCTTCACCTCTGCCCAGTGACCCCTGCCTGTCAGGTGAGTACAGGACTGGGCCTAGTTGTGACGGCTGCCAGGGTCCAACAGCACGTTCACTCCCTAGACTCACGCATCAAGAAGAATGGACACTTGGACTGGAACGACCACCACTCCCGTTGGAACGTGGCCCAGAATGAATCCTCAGACAGAACAAACAGAAGCCCGGGATGGCCTGGGTGTTCAGAATTGGACGGGTATCTGTGTAATCCTCCTGTCAAGCCCGGAGGCCTCACTCTCCTGAGGGACAGTGTTGGATATCGAGTTCGTCCATCTGAAATTTGAATGACTACAGGCCAACAAAATTCCAGTGAGAAATATAGAACAGGGTCGAAGCAGCACTGAGGCACAACGTCTGAAGCTGTTGTGTGGCAGAGCTGTGAAGTACTAATCTTTACCTTTTCAATCCCTTTTATCTTTTTTTTGCCTCTTACTGAATTATAACTAAAACGAAAGATTGCATTTATACGGCGCCTTTCACAACCTCGTCCCAAAGCGCTTTACAGCCAATGAAGTACTTTCGAAGTGCAGTCACTGTTGTAATGTAGGAAACGTGGCAGCTAATTTGCGCACAGCAAGCTCCCACAAACAGCAATGTGACAGTGACCAGATAATCTGTTTTGGTGTTGTGGGTTGAGGGATAAACATTGACCAGGACACACCCCTGCTCCTCATTGTAACAGTGCCATAGGATCTTTACATCCACCTGAGAGGTCAGACGGGGGCCTCGGTTTAACGTCTCATCTGAAAGACGGCACCTCCGACAGTGCAGCGCTCCCTCAGCACCACACTGGTGTGTCAGCCAAGATTTTGTACTCAAGTCTCTGGAGTGGAACTATGAATCCACAATCTTCTGATCCAGAGGCGAGAGTGCTACCCACTGAGCCACAGCTGACACCAGGATAGAGTTCCGGACACTGGAAAGTGATATTGTTAAAAAAAAAACCTGACTGAATGTTTAAATCTTTTTGTAAGCCGCTTTTGATGTTTCTCATGATTGAGCACAAACACCGGAGGTTCCTGTGGCCCAGGCAGCTGAGAAAGCACGCCCACGGCAACGGCAGGGTTAAAGCGGCGAGGTTTGATCCCCGGAGAATTTTCTTCCAAGCTTTAAACCGTGTGAGAGGAAAAAACCCAAAGGCAATCATGAAGAGCCCCTTTAATAAAATCACAGCTGTCCGACGTCCGCTGAACGAGATCCAACGCAACCCAATATATTTTAAATTGTTTTCTTTTGTCAGAACAAAATGAATTGCGCAGCATAGAGGGTTTATACCTGCGACTGCAAGTCCTCGATCCCCAGGGGCAAGTGTTGCACGGTAAAGTTTTATTGAGCCCAGGGGGAGGGGTGTGCAGTGATAGAGTGGAGCAGTAACCAACTTTACAACATGGACTTGATTTTTCCTCCTTGTTAATCTCAACGTTATTGTTTCTCTTTCAAAGCTGAGCACAGCAGGGGATTCTCCTCTGACAGGCCGAGCCCGGTCAGCAGCAGACAGAAGCTGCTGCACCCCTTGCATTCACCTCGTGCTTACAGCACTAAAGGGGGCGATTTTAACCCCGTCCGCCCGGCGGGCAGCTAAAATCACCCGGGAGGATGTTTCCCCTGGCTGGGGGGGAGTCTAGAACGAGGGGTCACAGTCTCAGGATATGGGGTAGGACATTTAGGACTGAGATGAGGAGAAATTTCTTCACTCAGAGGGTGGTGAACCTGTGGAATTCTCTACCACAGAAGGCTGCGGAGGCCAAGTCACTGAATATATTTAAGAAGGAGATAGATAGATTTCTAGACACAAAAGGCATCAAGGGGTATGGGGACAGAGCGGGAATATGGTATTGAGATAGAGGATCAGCCACGATCATATTGAATGGCGGAGCAGGCTCGAAGGGCCGAATGGCCTACTCCAGCTCCTATTTTTCTAAGTTTCTATGTTTACCCTCCAACATGACGCTCCCCTTCACCTCAACCTGCTTCTCTTGAGAAGGCCAGGAGGACACGCCATCAGAGACCGGCAGATATTCTTCTTTAAATGAACAGGTCGGGCTCCGATGATGGTGTTGCAGCCCGACTGCGATTTTTAACCCGTGGACTGAGTGGGGGGAGGGGGGGGGGAAAGCGGTTGCGGCTTTTCCGCCAGGTCAACCTAGCAGGAAGAGGAGTCGGGGCAGAAGGGCCCAAACGGGTAAGATTTTCTTTACTTTCGTTTTACTTTCCTTGGGGGGGTGGGGGGGGGGGCGCAAAAGGAGCAGGTCGCCACGTATTCATTCTCCTCCTACTCAGTCACTCACTCACTAGAGGAAAGAACTTGAATTTATACAACGCCGTAAGTGCTTTACCGCCAATGCAGTACTTTTTGGAGTGTAGTCACTGTTGTGATGTAGGAAACGCGGCAGCCAATTTGCGCACAGCAAGCTCCCACACAAACAGCAATGTGATAATGACCCGATAATCCATTTTAGTGATGTTGATTGAGGAATAAACATTGACCAGGACACCTGCGGAGAACGCTCATACTCTTCTTTGAAATAGTACCATGGGATCTTTTACGTCTACCTGAGAGAGCAGACGGGGCCTCGGTTTAACGTCACCTCTGATAGTGTCGCACTCCCTCAGTACTGCACTGGAGTGTCCGCCTAGACTAGAACATAAGGATTAGGAGCAGGAGTAGGCCATACGGCCCCTCGAGCCTGCTTCGCCATTCAATTAGAACATGACTGATCTTCGACCTCAACTCTACTTTCACGCCCTAGCCCCATATCTCTTTATTCCTCTGGAGTCCAAAGATTTATCCATCTCAGCCTTGAATATACTCAACGATTCAGCATCCACAGCCCTTTGGGGCAGAGAATTCCAAAGATTCACAACCCTCTGAGTGAAGATATTTGTGCTCGAGTCCCTGGAGTGGGAATTGAACCCACAACCTTGTGAGGCAGATAGCGAGAGCGCTACCCACTGAGCCACAGCTGACACTATCACATGCCATGCAGTATATTGCCATCCCACATTAGCTGCGTTTGAAAGCGTGGCTTGCTGCCAACAGAATTTCACCCCTTAAATTCCTCACGGTTCTGACTGGACAAAGTGACTCTCTCAGAAATAAGAATTGTTGTTGGGACCTCCAGTCAGAACTGTAAGGAATTTAAAGTGTGAGATTCTAACTAATATTCCTCTTCATTGTGCTGTAGGAGTCCCTCAAGAACTAGTACTGCAGAAGAAGCCTCAGCTCACGGTATCCTGCATCGTTCGTTCCACCTCGCAAGCACCAGTACATCCACCCCAGGGAATTTAGAGAGTCAGTTTGAACACCAGGTAAGGCACTGAGCATGAATGAGGAGGAGCAGGCGCAGGTCTAAGATAGGTTTACAGTGCATGTGTATAATCGCACGAAGCGTGGTAAATAAGGTTGATGAGCTGCAGGTGCAAATAGCCACATGGGAATATGATGTCGTGGTGATAACGAAGACCTGGCTCAAAAAAGGGCAGGATTGGCTGCTAAATATTCCTGGATATAAGGTGTTCAGGAAAGATAGGGAAGGAAAGAAAGGAGGTGGGGCGGCAGTATTGATTAAGGAGAATATTATTGTGCTGGAGAGAGAGGATGTCCTGGAGGGGTCAAGGACAGAATCTATTTGGTTAGAGAAAAGAAAGACTTGCATTTATATAGCGCCTTTCACGACCACCGGACATCTCAAAGCGCTTTACAGCCAATGAAGTACTTTTTGAAGTGGGGTCACTGTTGTAATATGAAACGCGGCAGCCAATTTGCGTACAGCAAGGTCCCACAAACAGCAATGTGATAATGACCAGATAATCTAAGAACATAAGAAATAGGAGCAGGAATAGGCCACTTGGCCCCTCGAGCCTGCTCCGCCATTCATTAAGATCATGGCTGAACTAGGGCTCAAAGCCACTTCCCAGCCTGCTCCCCATAACCCTTCACTCCCTTATCTTGCAAAAATTTGTCTATCTCCACTTTAAATGTATTTAATGACCCAGCCTCCACAGCTCTCTGGGGCAGAGAATTCCACAAATTTACGACCCTCTGAGAGAAGAAATTCCTCCTCATCTCAGTTCTAAAGGGCGACCCTTTATCCTGAGACTGTGCCCCCGAGTTCTAGATTTCCCCATGAGGGGAAACATCCTCTCTGCATCTACCCTGTCGAGCCCCCTCAGTATCTTATATGTTTCAATAAGATCACCTCTCATTCTTCTAAATTCCAATGAGTATAGGCCCAGCCTGCTCAACCTTTCCTCATAAGTCAAACCCCTCATCTCTGGAATTAACCTAGTGAATTGTCTCTGAACTGCCTCCAATGCAAGTATATCCTTCCTTAAATAAGGAGACCAAAACTGTACACAGTACTCAAGGTGTGGTCTCACCAATACCTTGTACAGTTGTAGCAGGACTTCCCTGCTTTTATACTCCAACCCCTTTGAAATAAAGGCCAACATTCCATTTGCCTTTTTGATTACTTGCTGTACCTGCATGCTAACCTTTTGTGTTTCATGCACAAGGACCCCCAGGTCCCTCTGAACTGTAGCATTTTGTAATCTCTCTCCATTTAAATAATAGTTTGCTTTTTTATTTTTCCTGCCAAAGTGGATAACCTCGCACTTTCCCACATTATACTCCATCTGCCAAATGTTTGCCCACTCACCTAGCCTGTCTATATGCCTTTGCAGATTCTTTGAGTCCTCTGCACAACTTGCTTTCCCACCCATCTTTGTATCATCCGCAAACTTGGCTACATTACACTCGATCCCTTCATCCAAGTCATTAATGTAGATTGTAAATAGTTGGGGCCCCAGCACCGATCCTTGTGGCACCCCACTAGTTACTGTTTGCCATCCAGAAAATGACCCATTTATCCCGACTCTCTGATTTCTGTTAGTTAGCCAATTCTCTATCCATGCTAATATATTACCTCCAACTCCGTGAGCTCTTATTTTATGCAGTAACCTTTTATGTGGCACCTTATCGAATGCCTTCTGGAAATCCAAATACACCACATCCACTGGCTCACCCTTGTCCACCCTGTTTGTTACATCCTCAAAGAACTCCAGCAAATTTGTTAAACATGATTTCTCTTTCCTAAAACCATGCTGACTCTGTTTGACTGCTGTATGTTTTTTCTAAATGCCCTGCTACTGCTTCCTTAATGAAGGACTCCAGCATTTTCCCAACAACAGATGTTAGGCTAACTGGTCTATAGTTTCCTGCTTTCTGTCTCCCTCCTTTCTTAAATAGGAGTGTTACATTAGCAGTTTGCCAATCCGCTGGGACCTCTCCAGAGTCCAGGGAATTTTGGTATATTGCAACCAATGCATCCACTATCTCTGCAGCCACTTCTTTTAAGACCCTGGGATGCAGGCCATCTGGTCCAGGGGACTTGTCATCTTTTAGTCCCATTATTTTACCGAGTACTATTTCCTTACTGATAGTGATTGTCTTTAGTTCCCCACTCCCTGTGGCCCCTTGATTATCCATTACTGGGATGTTGTTAGTGTCTTCTACAGTGAAGACAGATGCAAAATATTTGTTCAGAGTCTCTGCCATTTCCCCGTTCCCCATTATTAATTCCCCAGTCTCATCCTCTAAGGGACCAATGTTTACTTTAGCTACCCTTTTCCTTTTTATATATCTGTAGAAGCTCTTACTATCTGTTTTAATGTTTCTTGCCAGCTTACTCTCATAATTCATCTTCTCTCTTTTTATTATTTTTTCAGACTTCCTTTGCTGGTTTTTAAAAATTTCCCAATCCTCTGGTCTCCCACCAATCTTGGCAACATTGTATGCCTTCGTTTTCAATTTGATACCATCCTTTACTTCCTTAGTTAGCCACGGATGGTGCTCCCTTCTCTTAAAATCTTTCTTTCTCACTGGAATATATTTTTGTTGGGAATTATGAAATATCTCCTTAAATGTCCGCCACTGCATTTCAACTTTCTTACCCTTTAATTTGTTTTTCCAGTCCACTTTAGCCAGTTCTGCCCTCATGCCATTGTAATTGCCTTTGTTTAAGATCAGGACACTGGTTTGAGATACAACTTTCTCACCCTCCAACTGAATTTGAAACTCAACCATGCTATGATCACTCTTTCCTAGAGGATCCTTTACTATGAGATAATTTATTAATTCTGTCTCATTACACAGTACCAGATCCAAGATAGCCTGCTCCCTGGTTGGTTCTAGGAAACCATCCCGGATGCACTCTGTGAACCCTTCCTCCAGGCTACCATGGCCAATTTGATTTGTTAAATCAATATGGAGATTAAAATCACCCATGATTATTACCGTACCTTTTTTACAGGCCTCCATTATTTGTTGATTTATACTCTGTCCAACAGCATTGCTACTGTTCGGGGGCCTGTAGACTATGCCCACCAGAGACTTTTTCCCCTTATTATTTTTTATCTCCACCCAAACCGATTCTACATCTTGATCTTCTGAGCCAATATCACTTCTCACCACTCCCGCTCACCTGGATCCTCCCCCCCACTATTTAGTTTAAAGCCCTCTCTACAGCCCTAGTTATTCGATTCGCCAGGACTCTAGCCCCAGCATGGTTCAAGTGAAGCCCGTCCAAACGGAACAGCTCCCTCTTATCCCAGTACTGGTGCCAGTGCTCCAGAAATCGAAACCCATTTCTCCCACACCAGTCTTTGAGCCACTCGTTCATTTCTCTGATCTTATTTACCCTATTCAAATTCGCTCGTGGCTCAGGTAGTAATCCAGAGATTATTACCTTTGTGGTTCTGTTTTTTAATTTAGCCCCTAGCTGCTCATACTCTCTCAGCAGAACCTCTTTCTTTGTCCTACCTATGTCATTGGTACCTACGTGGACCATGACAACTGGATCTTCCCCCTCCCACTCCAAGTTTCTCTCCAGCCCAGAGGAGATGTCCTTAACCCTGGCACCGGGCAGGCAACACAGCCTTCGGGACTCACGCTCTCGGCTGCAGAGAACAGTATCTATCCCCCTCACTATACTGTCCCCAATCGCTACAACATTTCTTTTTGTTCCCCCCACTTGAATGGCTCCCTGTACCACGGTGCTGTGGTCAGTTTGCTCATCCTCCCTGGTCTCGTCCACACAGGGAGCAAGAATCTCGTACCTGTTGGACAAGGCCAAGGGCTGAGGCTCCTCCACCACTACCTCCTGGAACCCAATACCTGCCTCGCTTGTAGTCACACCCTCCTGTCCCTGACCATGGACCAAATTGGAAGTAATTATTCCAGTGGGTGTGACTGCCTCCTGGAACATAGTGTCCAGGTAACGCCCCCCCTCCCTAATGTGTCGCAGTGTCTGAAGCTCGGACTCCAGCTCATCAACTCTGAGCCGAAGTTCCTCGAGCCGCCAACATTTGCTGCAGATGTGGTCGCCCTGGACCTCAATGGTGTCCACCAGCTCCCACATGCAACAACAACAACACATTGCCTGGTCTCCCATCTCAATTAATTAATTAGTTTTAAAATTTGGAATGCTTATATCTTTTAATCTACACCAAGGCACTTAAATTTAGACGCTCAAGTTTGGAATAAAAGTGAGAAATAGAGAAATACTCACCAACCAATCACTTACTTGCTTTCTGGTGATGTCACACTTTGATTACTTTTTACTTCTTTACACTCACCGGTCCTTTGTATCTCAGCGTCTCCCGGCTTTTGAACTCTCCCGGGTTTTGGCGCTCTCGCTCTGCTCCCGCTGCTTTTGAACTCTCCCGGGTTTTGGCGCTCTCGCTCTGCTCCCGCTGCTTTTGAACTCTCCCGGGTTTTGGCACTCTCGCTCAGCTCCCGCTGCTTTTGAACTCTCCCGGGTTTTGGCGCTCTCGCTCTGCACCCGCTGCTTTTGAACTCTCCCGGGTTTTGGCACTCTCGCTCTGCTCCCGCTGCTTTTGAACTCTCCCGGGTTTTGGCACTCTCGCTCAGCTCCCGCTGCTTTTGAACTCTCCCGGGTTTTGGCGCTCTCGCTCTGCACCCGCTGCTTTTGAACTCTCCTGGGTTTTGGCGCTCTCGCTCTGCTCCCGCTGCTTTTGAACTCTCCCGGGTTTTGGCACTCTCGCTCAGCTCCCGCTGCTTTTGAACTCTCCCGGGTTTTGGCACTCTCGCTCTGCTCCCGCTGCTTTTGAACTCTCCCGAGTTTTGGCGCTCTCGCTCTGCTCCCGCTGCTTTTGAACTCTCCCGAGTTTTGGCGCTCTCGCTCTGCTCCCGCTGCTTTTGAACTCTCCCGGGTTTTGGCGCTCTCACTCTGCTCCCGCTGCTTTTGAACTCTCCTGGGTTTTTGTTTTTGTTATGTTGGTTGAGAGATAAGTATTGGAGTTAAGAAACAATAGAGGTGCCATTACAATAATAGGTGTATTCTATAGGCCACCAACTAGTGGGAAGGATATAGAGGAGCAAATTTGCAGGGAAACTACAGAGAGGTGCAGGAATTGTAGAATGGTAATAATGGGGGACGTCAATTATCCTAATATAGACTGGGATAGTAATAGTGTAAAGGGCACAGAGGGGCAAGAATTTCTGAAGTGTGTTCAGGAGAACTTTCTTGATCAGTACGTTTCCAGCCGAATGAGGAAGGAGGCATTGCTGATCTGGTTCTGAGGAATGAGGTGGGTCAAGTGGAGCAAGTGTCAGTAGGGGAACATTTAGGGAACAGTGATCATAGTATCATAAGGTTTAGATTAGCTATGGAAAAGGACAAGGAGCAATCTTGAGTAAAAATACTTAATTAGAGGAGGGCCAATTTCAGTGGGTTGAGAACAGATCTGGCCCGGGTAAATTGGAATCAAAGATTGGCAGGCAAATCTGTAATCGAACAATGGGCTTTAAAGAGGAGATGGTTCGGGTACAGTTGAGGTATAGTCCCACGAGGGGGAAAGGTAGGTCAACCAAAGCCAGAGTTCCCTGGATGACGAAAGAGATAGAGAGTAAGATGAAGAAGAAAAAGAGGGCGTATGACAGATGTCAGGTTGAGAATACAAGTGAGAACCAGGCTGAATATAGAAAGTTCAGAGAGGAAGTGAAAAAGGAAATAAGAGGGGCAAAGAGAGAGTATGAGTATAGACTGGCAGCTAATATAAAAGGGAATCCAAAAGTCTTCCATAGGCATATAAATAATAAACAGGTAGTAAGAGGAGGGGTGGGGCTGATTAGGGACCAAAAAGGAGACCTACGCATGGAGGCAGAGGGCATGGCTAAGGTACTAAATGAATACCTTGCGTCTGTCTTTACCAAGGAAGAAGATGCTGCCAAAGTTATAGTGAAAGAGGAGGTAGTTGAGATACTGGATGGGATAAAAATTGATAAAGAGGAGGTAATAGAAAGGCTGGCTGTACTTAAATTAGATAAATCACCAGGACCGGATGGGATGTGTCCTAGGATTCTGAGGGAGGCTGCGGAGGTACTGGCCATAATATTCTAATCCTCCTTAGAAATGGGGGTGGTGCCAGAGGACTGGAGAATTGCAAATGTTACACCCTTGTTCAAAAAAGGGTGTAAACATAAACCCAGCAACTACAGGCCACTCAGTTTAACCTCGGTGGTGGGTAACTTTTAGAAACGATAATCAGGAACAAAATTAACAGTCACTTGGACAAGTGTGGATTAATTAAGGAAAGCCAGCACGGATTTGTTAAAGGAAAATTGTATTTAACTAACTTGATTGAGTTTTTTGATGAGGTAACAGAGAGGGTTGATGAGGGCAATGCAGTTGACGTGGTGTACATGGATTTCCAAAAGGCGTTTGATTAAGTGCCACATAATAGGCTTGCCAGCAAAGTTGAAGCCCATGGAATAAAAGGGACAGTGGCAGCATGGATACAAAATTAGCTAATTGACAGGAAACAGAGAGTAGTGGTGAACGGTTGTTTATCATAAGAATATAAGAAATAGGACCAGGAGTAGTCCATTCGGCCCTTTGAGCCTGCTCCGCCATTCAATAAGATCATGGCTGATCTTCTACCTCAAATCCACTTTCCTGCACTATCCCCATATCCCTTGATTCCCTTAGTACCCAAAAATCTATCATCTTTGCCTTGAATATACTCAACGACTGAGCATCCACAGCCCTCTGGGGTAGAGAATTCCAAAGATTCTGAGTGAAGAAATTTCTCCTCATCTCAGTGCCGACCCCTTATTCTGAGACTGTGACCCCTGGTTCTAGACTCCCCAGCCAGGGGAAACATCCTCCCTGCATCTACCCTGTCAAGCCCTGTAAGTTGTATGTTTCAATGAGGTCACCTCTCATTCTTCTAAACTCTAGAGAAAATAGGCCTAGTCTACTCAATCTCTCCTCACAGGACAATCCCCGCATCCCAGGAATCAGTCTGGTGAACCTTCGTTGCACTCCCTCTATGGCAAGTATTTCCTTCCTTAGGTAAAGAGACCAAAAGTGTACACAATACTGCAGGTGTGGTCTCACCAAGGCCCTATAGAATTGCAGTAAGACGTCTTTACTCTTGTACTCAAATCCTTTTGTAACAAAGGCCAGCATACCATTTGCTTTCCTAATTGCTTGCTGTATCTACATATTAACTTTCAGCGATTTATGTACAAGGACACCCAGGTCCCTCTGAACACCAACATTTCCCAATCCCTCACCATTTAAAAAATACTCTGCTTTTCTATTTTTCCTACCAAAGTGGATAATTTCACATTTCTCCATATTATATTCCATTTGCCATGTTCTTTCCCACTTGCTTTCCCCTTGCAGCCTCTTTGCAGCCTCCTCACAACTTATATTCCCACCTAGCTTTGTAACATCAGCAAACTTGGCTATATTACATTTGGTCCCCTCATCCAAATCATTGATGTAGATTGTGAATAGCTATGAGCCCTAATTTTGTTTAATAACCTCTTGTGCGGCACCTTATCGAATGCCTTCTTAAAATCCAAATACACCACATCCACTGGTTCCCCCTTATCTATTCTGCCAGTTACAACCTCAAAAAACTCTAACAGATTTGTCAAACATGATTTCCCTTTCATAAATCCATGTTGACTCTGCCCAATCCTATTATTACTTTCTAAGTGCCCTATTACCACGTCCTTAATAATAGATTCTAGCATTTTCCCTACTACTGATGTCAGGACTGGAGGAAGGTTGTAAGGGTTTTTTGTCTCAGGGGCTTATTTGTAGGTCAGCCAGTTATGTTTTCCTGGATTGTCCTGCCCGCTGTGCGGTTGCGAATCGCTATCCCCTTCCTAGTTCTGAGCCCAGGACTTATCGAGCGGCGATAAGGACAAACGAACAGACCCGTGGATTGGTGCAAGGAAAACCAATGTTTATTTACAGAAGTAAAACTACAGAGAAACAGTATTATATGAAGAAAACAAAATCACTATGCAGTACAGTTTTACACTTAACAGGGGAGGAAAACGGACACATCGAGGGAAAATCCTAAAATTACAATTTTAGCAATATCCCCATTAATTCCCACCCTTACACCTAACTAAAATTGTCTTGCGACAGCCAGAAGAAGATAATGCTCACCGGTGAAATGGATGGAAAACCTGGCCCTGTACCCTGTCTCTGCCGTCGAAAACGTGACTACGAAGTTTCTGGATAGTCTATCTTCTTGGCTGCTAGCAGACAGGCAGGGTACCCGAGATCGAGGCAGAGAGAGAGAGAGAGAGAGTGGCTGGGTCTTCCCAGTTATACCCTCCCGGTCGGCGTAATCTCCCGCCAGATCAGCTCATTTCTATTGTCTGATCTGGGCATAATGAATTTTAACAAAAGGTTCCGATCTTGGCCCATCATGTTAGATGGCCAGTAATTGTATCATGCCAGTTCTCCAACTGCTCCCTATTGTCCGACAGGTTCGTTGATGGGGGCCAGCCCAGTCTCAATGTCCCCGCTGATTATTTGAGCAAACACCTTGAAAGCCTTATGCATAGACCTGATTGTAATGCATAAGGAAAGGTCCTGTCTGGTTTCGTGAACTTCCTGCTGCAGACATCGGAATACACAAGCTGATAGCTAGCCAGAGTCTGAAATGAAACTGCCAGGCTCTCGGTCACGAGGTCCGACCGCAGCCATTTTGTTATGCCCTGGATTTTAAAACTCAGTCTGACCAGGGTTCCTTTTAATAAGTCCAATAAAATCTTCGGGGGGGGGGACACATGAAATTTTGTGAATCCTTTCAAGGTATACAGTGGTGTTCCCCAGGGGTCGTTTCTAGGACCACTGCTTTTCTTTATATATATTAATGACTTGGACTTAGGTGGACAGGGCACAATTTCAAAATTTGCAGATGACACAAAACTTGGAAGTATAGTGAACAGTGATAGACTTCAAGAAGACATAGACAGGCTGGTGGAATGGGCAGACACATGGCAGATGAAATTTAACGCAGAAAAGTGCAATTTGGTAGGAAGAACGAGGAGAGGCAATATAAACTAAAGGGTACAATTCTACAGGGGTGCATGAACAGAGAGACCTGGGGGTATATGTGCATGAAATCGTTGAAGGTGGCAGGGCAGGTTGAGAAAGCGGTTAAAAAAGCAAACGGGATCCTGGGCTTCATAAGAGGCATAGAGTACAAAAACAAGGAAGTTATGATGAACCTTTATAAAACACTGGTTCGGCCTCAACTGGAGTATTGTGTCCAATTCTGGGCACCGCACTTTAGGAAGGATGTGAAGGCCTTAGAGAGGGTGCAGAAAAGATTTACAAGAATGGTTCCTGGGATGAGGGACTTCAATTACGTGGATAGACTGGAGAAGCTGGGGTTGTTCTCCTGAGAGCAGAAAAGGTTGAGAGGAGATTTGCTAGAGGTGTTCAAAATCGTGAGAGGTCTAGACAGAGTAGATAGAGAGAAACTGTTCCCATTGACGGAAGGGTCGAGAACCAGAGGACACAGATTTAAGGTGATTGGCAAAAGAACCAAAGGCGACGTAAGAAAAAACTTTTTTACACAGCGAGTGGTTAAGATCTGGAATGCACTGTCTGAAAGGGTGGTGGAGGCAGATTCAATCACGGCTTTCAAAAGGGAATTGGATAAGTACCTGAAGGAAAAAAAAATTGCAGGGCTACGGGGAAAGGGTGGGGGAGTGGGACTAGCTGAAGTGCTCTTGCAGAGAGCTGGCATGGGCTCGATGGGCTGAATGGCCTCCTTCTGTGCTGTAACCATTCTATGATTCTGTGATTCTAGGTGGCAGTGGAGGAGCAGGTTGCCTCCAGCTGAGAGCCAGCTTACCTCATTCACGCGTTGCGCCCAGGGCTGCAGTTCTCACGGTGCCGGTGTATAAAAGAACGCTGCCATCTGATCCAACAACATACATAGCGTGAGGTAATTCAAGAGTGTGAAAAGCACAAACCCTGCAAGGTCAGTTAGAGTGCTGCACTGCTTCTTAACCCACTCCTGATGCCGGCTGTGAAGATTTAGAAATGTCCCCAGCACAAAGTCAAGCCGAGTTACAAAAATAAATAAATGTAAAACCTGCGTTAAGATGTATCCAACATGGGGGACTGTGCAATCCTCCACTCACCTCTGGGACTTTTATGCACAATTGTGGAAGCTGCAGAATTGTATTTGGAGTTTAGAAGAATGAGAGGTGATCTCATTGAAACATACAAGATTCTGAGGGGGATTGACCGGGTAGATGCTGAGAGGTTGTTTCCCCTGGCTGGAGAGTCTAGAACTAGGGGGCATAGTCTCAGGATAATGGGTCGGCCATTTAAGACCCTGATGAGAAGAAATTTCTTCACTCAGAGGGTTGTGAATCTTTGGAATTCTCTGCCCCGAGGGCTGTGAATGCTGAGTCTTTGAGTATATTCAAGGCTGAGATCGATAGATTTTTGGACTCTAGGGGAATCAAGGGATATGGAGATCGGGCGGGAAAGTGGAGTTGAGGTCAATGATCAGCCATGATCTTATTGAATGGCGGAGCAGGCTCGAGGGGTCGTATGGCCTACTCCTGCTCCTATTTCTTATGTTCTTGTCATGCCAATTCACTTGCCCTGCCCA